>SCLH01001528.1:20164-35039 GCA_004367855.1 Oikopleura vanhoeffeni | reverse complement strand
AATTTCTTTCAAAATATAATAATTTGCGAAAACTAGAGTTTTTTATTTTTTCGAGTTTTTTGAGAAATCACTTGAGAAAAAATAAAACTCTCAATAAAGACCAGAGAAAAAAAATAATAGTACCAAGAGTAGCCTCAGGGCATTTCCTAAATCTGAGTCTCTCAGAATTTTAATTTTATGTGTCGTANAGAAATCACTTGAGAAAAACTAAAACTCTCAATAAAGACCAGAAAATAAAATGATAGTACCAGGAGTAGCCTCAGGTAATTTCCTTAATCTGAGTCTCCTCAGAATTTAAATTTTAGGTGTCGTATTAACGCTATGATTTTTTTACGAAAATTGGGCGAAAATCATAGAAAAAAGTAGGAAAAAATATCTTTTGAACTGCTAGTCGTATCAAATTTTCAAAACCATAAGTAGAAAGAGAATTGCAAACTCTATGACATATTTTCATGAAAATTCTGTGGATTAATTATTTCTATCTCGTTTCAGGATTTAAAAAATCTCGCGTCCCCGAATGGCGTTTGGGTGTGAGGGGGTTAAGCAATTTTTGAAAAAACAGTACTATTTTTGCCAACCTTATTTCTTGAATATATGGTCACGTGATCATTTTTAGGCTATGATGTAATGGAAAAAATTTTGCAAAACATAAGAACTTTAATACAGTAAAATTAAAAAAAAACGCACGAACATCATTTTGTTTTTAAGTTTATTGATAACTTTATAACTGATCTTGTTATGAATGATTAAAAGCGGGTAGCGGTCGCAAAAATGTACTTTTGTACTCCACTTTACCAGAATACTTAACTGCTACGAAACTTTTGAGAATAGCCATTTGGTGGACCAATCCCTTATCTACAGAAAAAATTAGTCAGAATAATTTTTGGCCGACCCTGCGTTAAACAGAGAGTAAATTGACCTAGCTTTAAACAACTGAAAGAGCTCAACATTTTAGGCTGGTTGCATTGAATGACATGCAGAAAAATGAACACCAGAAGATTATATTGACCGTATTACCGTATATAAAATTACCGTCAATTTCAAAGTTTATCATAGAAACTTGTAAGTACTCTCATAAGAATCGGAAGTCTACGAGTTAATACACCACTACAAAGAAATGATATAAACTTTGGTTTTCATGCACTAATTATAGCAGAGAATAATTCCAGAAGATCTCTCAACTTTTACTTTCAAACAAAAGAAATTGATAGTTATCGTGAAATAATGACCTTTAAAATAATTGATGGGAAATTATTTGAAAAAAATTGTGTGCAAATTTTTAAGACAATTCGACTGTACTAGATTATTAAAATTAAAGGCCAAAACTACAAATTCATTGAATAACTTTTTTTTTTATAAAAAAAACAAAAATATGCCTATCTTTTGGCTTTTCGAAAACGCCTATCTTTTTGCCTGAGAAGTTTTGAAAAAAACCCTATCTTTTGTCTTTCACCCATACGCGGACGTCAGGGAGAAAATTATTTTAATTTTCAGATGCGTGGGCGATTGCGGAGGCTTGCGTAGGTTTTTGCGTGAGTTTCACCTATACGCGTTCACCTTAACGCCGCTGCCGCACCCTGCTGTAACTGAGTTACAGTCCCTAACCCCTTGAAATGCAAAAAAAAATTTAAAAAGTAAGCATTTCAAGGGGGCAAAAGGGATTTTGCGCATTTCAAGGGGGCATGCCTTTTTTCTAGAGAAAAATTGTTTTTTTCTTGATATTTTTATGTTTTTTCGATTCTTTGAATAATTCTACACAAAACTTTAGATCCTTGAATAAGCTTGTATTTGATATGAAATCGTTGTTTGAATCGTGTAAACCAGTTTCTAGAAAAATGCATTTTTTGAATTTCATCTTCAAGTTTCCATTTTTCAAATGCTTGAATTTGAGCCTCAATCATCTATAAGTTTTCATAATTCAGTACTGTAATTTTGACAACGTCACAAATCGCAATATAAACTTCTAGCTCAAAAGTGCTAGTGATATAACTTATTCGCCGTAAAGCCTCTATTGGCAGGTTTCTGGAGTACCAGGAATTCTAGCAATTACTTGTCTCTGTATTTGTGTACCGACATTTTTCAGAAAAATATGTAGCAAAATAAGACTGCGTTTTTTTCGACCGCTGTCTATATAAAATCATATATTTTTTTTGTGTCTAATGTCAAACTATTACGCTTTAAGTATTTTCTCGTCATTTTATTTATACATTTTATACAAAAGCAGACCTTATATGCAGTATTTTTGAGTCCAATACTGACAATTAAAACAATAAACCCTTTACGCCGCCAAAAACATCGGAAATATTATCTTGCCAGGTGATGACCGGTAGAGAATAATCAAAGAAACATTTTGTACGTAAAAAGTAGATTGCGTTCTGTGCAAAAATAATTATGCATTTTAAGGGGTGAAAGTCTTTTTCAGAAAAACAGGCATTTCAAGGGGTTGAAGGGGATTATTTGCATTTCAAGGGGGCGCATTTCAAGGGGTTAGGGACTGTAAATATGTTGAATATGACGCGAAACCTTTCGCGCCAACATGGGTCTCCTAAAGTAAAAAAGCCCATTATTTTCTCTTGTCTAGCTAACGTCAAATAATCAATGGGTGGTTAATCAGGGTTTTTTTCATTCACCAGTTGGTTCTACATTTGGTCGTTAAAATTAACAAAATGCGTATGATGGAGATTACGAACAGCTCTTCAAAAACGGTTTCACGCCTATAAAACCTAGCCTGTCATGTTTGAACACTAACACAAATATAAGGTACAATACAAATCATGGGGAGGTTACCTTGTGGGGTTGCCTTGCGGTTTTGCCCTAGTTGATACAATACCCCGCGGGGCCCCGCCTCCGCATGATATTAGCCTAAGCTACTTATGCTCGACATTTCATGTATTAATTTCAAAAGAGCGGCTTGGAGTGATTTAATAGGTTAAATATAAGGTCACATACAAAAAATTAGGCCTTTTTAACATAATTATCTGATCGGCTGAGCGATACAAATTTTCAAAATTAGACGAAATCTGGCTAATTTTGACATTTTTTGCTCCGGAATTAATTGTTGGATTTGATAGAGCGCCTTGATATCAACTAAATAAGTTTAAATAAAGTCACAGCCAAAAAATAAGCGAAATCTGACATAATATGTCTGTCGGGCCAAAATTTGAAGACGTGACAGGCTACTATGACCAGGAAGGCTATACCTGTCCTTGTCCTCCTGTCCTGTCCCGAATTTAAAGACAGGACAAGGACAGAAAATAATAAAATCTGTCCTTATTTCTGTCCTGTGAAAATTAGATATTTTCAAAATTTTTTGAAATTTGCCTGCCTCAGAACAGGACAGAAATTTTCAAATCTTGTGCCGACCTCTGACTATACCTAGCTATTCCACCATTAATTTCGACTAATAGAAATAATAGGTGGATTCGTCTGAAACTTTGAGGAGGTTAATAATATATGAAAAAATTATGAAAAAACCTTCAAAATAAAGGATGGCCGTTTGGTCCAAAATTTGTTGAAAAGCAAGAGAAAATCTCGACAAAATATAAAACAGGGGGGCAATATCGGCGAAAGTTTTTTGCCAAAAAATTCCAGCAATATTGGCACATTAGGAGATATGGGGACATAAAAATTATTTTTGTTCAAAAAAACGCGTAGGCGTTCGAAATGACGTCATATGTTAAATATTGTATTCTATTTTATAAGGAGTGTCACAATTAGTTCAAATGAAGCGAATCACAAAATGCGTAGAATTTAATATTCCACCAAACGCCATCAAATTGAAGTTAAAAGAGTTAATTTAGGAAATGCAATCGTGAGAATGACGTCATTCATGGCACCCACATAGTAATTTGTGATATAAATTTCAAAACAATTTGGCAATATTGAGCATTTTCCGCGATATTGGCACATTCGGCGATATTAGCACTAGAAGTTTTTTCGCTAAAACTCGTGAAATTGCGTCGGTTATTTTCGGCAAATTAGAAGGTATGGAGCCGGCCATCGGCATATCGCCCCCGTGTATCTAAGTCGATTTGACTTTTTTTTTAATGAAAGAAAGTATACTCGTATTCGAAATTTTCTATTTTGAATATCACGTTTGAATGTGTTAAGCGTAACGCTTTAAACTCTATCTCTACTCTTTCCTTATAAGGTATCACCAAAATCGACTTATTGTCAAGCAGTCAATCGTAAATAATAATCTCCAATTTTTGTTATAGTCTGACTTTATTACTTTAATTACTTCATTTTTTAACGCCCTATTATTATTCCTCCCTTAAAAGGGGATTATTTTGAAAAGTAAACTAGATTCCTCGAGGAAAAAAAATTTGCATTTCAGCAAGCTAGTTTTTTGCACGTGAGTAAGTGACGCAAACAAGGTAGTCGAAGTCTAACGACTTCAAAATAAAAATATTTGATCAATTTTTGTTGTATTTAAAATCATTATTATTAGAGAAAAACCGTAATATGTTGGCCTTGAAACAAATCACATTTTCCGCAAATTTAGCTTTACGAAGAAGTCTAGCAACTATCAGGTAATTTTACGGAAAAATCAGTGAAAATTTAATATGAAAAATGAATGAGAAATTTAATAAACTAAATATCAGGAAATTTTTCGATTGATTTTGGGAAATGTAATTTTCTTAATTATTTAGATATTTTGTGTACATATCAGTTATAAATAGGGTCAGTACCGGGAGATTTATCTGCAAAACTAAACCCCTCAGCACTAATTCTTTGAGTTTATAAATGGTTAAACTTTCTCAAAAAACATGATTCCGACCATGAAAATTTTTTTTGGAGCCACCTGGTGGTCACAATGTGAGTATTAAAAACAACCTTTTTGGCTTTCTAAGGCGCTTTAAAGGTTAAATTATTATTCATTTTATGTTGTTATTACACGGATCGCGCCACAAAAACATTAAGCTATACATGACAAAAAAAATTAAAAATTTTCGAAAAAAGTTATAACTTCTAAAGCATTCGGACAAAATTGCCTATAAAGTGGTAAGAAAATCTAAGTTTTATTTTTCGGTGTATTTCAAATGCGTTAAAAATTTTCTGACAAAGTTCAAGGAGGGTCAAAAGTCTGGCATATTAATTTTTTCAGACTGCCGTTAAGAAAACTTAATTTAGAGTTTTATTTGATAAGCAAACGTTTTCATTCTTCAGAGCGTCCATATTTTAATTTTTAGAAAACAGAGTATTTGGTAAGATAAAAACCAGTTTTCACTGCAACAGCCGATCCAACTCAAGGGGGTCAGTGTATTTTGACAGATTTGCACTTTTTCATTTTTTTTTCTCTTGATAAAAAACTTTTTGCCACTTTGAAATTTTCGGATAAAAACTTTTTCGAACGGAAGTTGGCACTTTTGTGCTCCCTTCGTTTTATCTGATTTTTTTCAAATCGGTTATTTTAACTTATTAACCGCTATATGAAAAAACACTCAAAAAACGGGAGATTTAGGTTGAAGGCGTCAAAATTGAGGTGAAATATTTTTTTATTTATTTAAATAAATAACCAAAAAACACGGTCTTGACCACCGAATTCAATTTATTTGTTATGGTTTGATACTATTTCTACGTCAAAATCGAAAATTTTGAAATCCCATAACATTCGAAAATAAACGAAAGTTTGGCACATCGTAAGAAAAAAAAATTTTCATGAAATAAATGAAAAAAATTGAATTCGGCTTAACAATCTGCCAAGTTTGAGTAAAATAACATTTAATTATTTTTGATAAATGAGTGCTTCGACCTCTTTCTCCCAAACTGTAATTGGTTGCAAAATTATAATTGAGAGTATAAACCAGAGCGAAGAAAGAAAACGAGAACATATTTGAATAAAGTAAAATGTGGTATTCTCCATATTTTCATTTGGTGATTCCAGAAAATTAAGTTTTGAAAATTTTTTAACTATAAATGAAGAAAATTTTCAAAATATTCTGTATTATTTTTGACCAAAAATCACATAACCATGTCATATGATTTTTTAAAGAGCATATAAAAAGTATTTCGTCACCGACTCGAAAAGTTAAAGTAGCCATAAAGTAGGGCCTCGGTGCATTTTGACAGATTTGCACTTTTTCAATTTTTTCATAGTCTGACTGGAAACTTCCAACTTCAACATTTCGTATAAAACTTTTCGTATACAATGACTTTTGACCTTATTTTGTATTAATCTGAATTTCTTCAGATTGATTATTTAATTACATAATCGTCTTTTAAAACAACACTAAAAAACGCGCTTTTGCTACATGTGGTTCTAAATTCCACATTTAAAATTTATTTCTTTTTTTTTTATTAATAGGGAACGCCAAATTCGAACTCAAAATTTTCTTTAAAAGAGCAATAATTCGAAAATTCTGTAGTTACAAAATGCCTATTTAGAAAAAACATTTTGATGGTAATATGTAGCAAGAATATTTAAACCACGTAAAAATTCTTCACCAAGAGCCCATATCCCGGATATCTCTATCTCACAAAACTGCCCCGAGCCCTTAATTATTTGCTCCTGGTTAACCTCAATTACCGGTTGTTCAAACATGCTATCTCAAAAATATATTTAAAAACGTCTTCAAGAGATACGAACTACCTTATCAGAATGTTTTATTCACTTCCTATGCTCTATGGCCGAGGGAAATAAGCAATTCAAAAAGACCATTTGCCTATAAACATCCCTTAAGGGGTGGTGTCGCTATTTTACACTTTACGAAGCATTTGGATAAACTGGCAAGCTGATATCCCAAAAATTTGAATCTTGAAGAAACAACTCTTCCGCGTGAATTGTGATTAACATCTATCTGCATTACAATCCCACCTACGCCGACACCTACGCTTTTTAAGAGCCTCCTAGAAAATCGCTCAATACGCATTCTCCGTCACATTTTCACCATTTTTCATTATTCTTTTTGTTGTCTGGCTTCAAAGAAGCCTCGCTAATAAGTATATCGTCCTAGACTCGGAATTATGTCTTTCGCGGCACCAAAAAACGAAAACAAAAATTATATTTAATGATTAAAAATTTGAAGTGCGCTAATTTGTTTTTTCTTGACGCTATCGACGTTAAAAATTGCATATAATCCTAAAGTGTTTGTATTACGAAAAATTATTTTGAAGGATTTTTCTGGTTTCCTAAATATGTGCAAAATATTAGGCTCAAAATGAAAAGTTACATGGCCCTCAAGAGACGCAAATCAAAATTTCGAAAAAAACTCTCTAATGTTTGTCAAACAAGGCCTGTGCTTTTAGATGCGTTATGAGCCGAACTGTATCACCTAAAGCTGGAGAAGAAAGCTTTATGACTAAGCCTCCAAAAAAACTGATCATATCAAAAAATTTTCCTTTTTGTTTTTTCGCATTTTTTCCGCCAAAAGCAAAATCCGAGTAAGGAACAATATTGCATTATGTATTAGGCTTCTTGAAACCAGACACAAAAAAATAATGAAAAATGGTGAAAATTACGACGAAAAAGCGTATTGAAAGCGATTTTTAGGGACCAGCTGTCTTAAAGGTAGGTTGTCGCTTAGGTGGGATTGGATCAGTACTTACTGTAAATCACAATTCACCGCGAAGACTTCTCAAAGATGCAAAACTTTTTGGGATATCAGCTTTGCCAGTTAATCCAAAAATAGCTTCGTAAAGTGTCAAAATCAGCGACACCCACCCCCTTAAGGGGATTGGGGGTGCAGTAGTTATTTTTAACCACGGTCTAAAATTCGGTATTGTTTTTCTTGTATCCGACCATCCAGCACATGAGAAATTGATTGCAAGCAAAAAAAAATCTTATTGAATAACTAGTTCCAGAACATCGAATTTGCTTGCAAAAATAATTTATTTATTCACAATTCAACACATTGGATAGTCTCAAATTACATTAAATAATAATCACAGCTAAAAATCACACTAAATAAAAGTCTTTCAATAGTATAATTGTTACAATTTTTGACCCTTTTTCAATATTTCAATTTTTAGCCTAATCAATGTAATAATGGCGCGCATTAAATCAGCATAAAATAGGGATTGCGAGAAATATGAAAAAAAATATTAAAAATTTATGAGTCAAAAAGTTTGATAATATTATTGAGAATGATTTATAAAAAAGAGAAAAGAAATCGCATGTACCGTTCTTGAGGTATATTTTTTTTGTAAAATAATGGATATTTTGCCTGTATTAAACAATAGCAAGGAATTTTCAGAAATAATTTTCGTCAAATGTAGATGAATTTATGAAATATTTTCAGTTGCGATTGTAGAGAATTTTTTTCTGACCAATAATATCGGCATATGTGATTTTTGATACGTGGAGATTACTGACGTTTACTTCAATGGAAAAATACCACAATAAGGTTTTAGCATTTAAGTTGATGTGATATATTTTCTAAAATGAATAATTTTTGACTTTTCAAGGTACGGACTACAATATACAATTGGGAAAAATAAACGTTCATCAATTCTCACAAAAAGATATTTGAGTTTTAAAAACGGCTTATTTTTCCCCAGCACATTGCTGGAAGCACCAACAATCCCCTTAGGGGGTGGCATAAGTCCAGAAGATTGGTACATTTTTTCAGAGCAATATATGAAGGAAAAAAATGTGGAAATTTATGCCACCCCCTTAATCGTCATGCAAAAGTCATCATTTTGAGTAACACAATTAATTGCACATGTTGTGCTTACGAGTTGACAGGTGAATAAAGAAAAGATTAAATCCCACCCATACCAGTTTGAAAATATAACGCCCAGGCTATTCGAATGTTTCTGTGGTTGTTTATTAGCAAATTGCTTGTTTATGACCTTAATTAGCTAAAAGGAATTTTTTTTAATTTTTTCATAATTTGATTAAATTTATTTTCAAAGTCTAATCACTTATGATAAACGACGGAAATTTTGAAATTAGATGCATTTTTTGAATCAAAAATTAGTTCACAATTTATTAAGTAAAGGATTAATTTTAAAGACTAGAAACTAGACTTTACTTACTTGACTTTAAAAACTAGAAAACAAGAGTTTATGGCTGAATACCAAAAACTCCCTTTACCCTTAAAACTGACCGAATTACAAAAAGAAACTGAGTTTTATAAATCACAACTCTATTTTACAAAAAAACTTCCGGGAATTTATGATCGACTTCGGTCTGAGCATTCTACATACGTATTTAAGACCTAAGTAAACATCCAAACAAATACCAGAAGTATTTTAAGCTTTTTGAAAGTCGGGCTTTAAATTTTTTCTTTATTTTACACCCAAACTGAAAATTTTTGCAATTCTAGACATCGTCTGTTTTTTGACTCTGTGTGTTTCTAAGAAAAAACTTTATATGTTAAATTGTGCTTGATAATGATATACGAAAACGTTCGCAACAATAAAAATGAATAATTTTAAAGAGTTTAATTTATTTCAAACAACCGAAATTGTACACATTTAAGTAACGTTCTTCAAATTTGTATGAAAATGAGTCGAGAATAAAAACAATTGCGACTTTATTTGATCTTTAATTGGATAAACTGAGAATTTTTTGCTGACAATAATACTATCTATTTAGTCTCAAAAATCACTATTTCTCGACAGATCATGAATGGGTCACTGTTGCCGATGGCATCGCCACAATTGGAATTTCACATTTTGCTCAAGCAAGTACTTCTCTCTATAATCAAATATTTCGCGCAGGGATCGAAAAATTTTATAAAAAATTTGACCCGACTTTGTGAAATTTATAAAAAATCCGATCCCTGGTTTGGAGGCCAATGATATTATTTTTTAATTTTCTTTTAAATATTTTTTTTTCATTTGAAGCTATCTATGAACTCAATTGGATTAGTTGTTTCTTTCCGCTAAAATGTTAACGGTGTGGCCAGTGGCCACCCTGTTAACCACCGAGAGATGATTCGGTTATGAGAATGAAAGTCACGCGTTTAACAGACGATTTTGTTCCTTGTTGTTCATAATATTTACCTAATTAATAAATCATCAGTAATGCTCCCGAGCCGGGGGAGTCTCGACCCAATAATCAGGTATCCTATAAAAAGGTCCTATGAAAATTAAGGATCAAATATAGTTTTTGGCAAAGAAAATTTTGCCAAATCGCTGATTC
Source organism: Oikopleura vanhoeffeni (assembly GCA_004367855.1). Taxonomy (NCBI): domain Eukaryota; kingdom Metazoa; phylum Chordata; class Appendicularia; order Copelata; family Oikopleuridae; genus Oikopleura; species Oikopleura vanhoeffeni. The sequence continues at coordinate 24,949 of SCLH01001528.1, read as the reverse complement.
GGGCGATCAAACTTCTTTTCAAAATCAAGGCAAGTATCTTCAGAGAAAAATTTGAACGATGGTTTAAATTAATATTGTTTTGTTCAGGATACGTTAGGTGATATCGTATACGTTGAGCTACCAGAAGAAGATTTGGGCGAGTTTGAAAAAGGAGGTGCGCGAACCAAGAATTTCAAGTGTGAAAATTACTTAACTTTTCGTTTTTAGACGAGATTGGAGTTATTGAATCTGTCAAATCTGTATCAAATATCATTGCCCCTATTTCGGGAACAGTGGTGGAAATCAACCATCAGCTAACAGATGAACCAGAACTTTTAAATAAATCACCATATGAACAAGGTAACGAACTTTATAAAAAGATAATTTTTCTGTTTTTTACCATGAAAATAAAAATAATTTTATTTTTTTTGTGCCAGATATCTTTTAATTTCATTTCCCAAATCGTAAATATATTTTTTCAAATACCTTGAAGTTTCCTAAACTGTCCTTATTTTTTCCTTTAATTTTCTTCATATTGCCAAATTGTAATTATATTTTCCCAAAATACCTTGAACTTTCCTAAACTGTCATTATTTTTTCTCGAATTTTCCTTATATGGAACTTACGCAAAAATGCGATATACAAACAATTTGACAAAGTACAAGGACAGTTAACCAAAATTGGGAAAATTTGAAAAATTTAAGGACGAGAGATATTAGGACCATTTTGGAAAATATGAAGACCATTTAGCAATATATCGACCATTTGAGAATTAAGAGTATTCGGTTCCTACATTTTCTGCAGTTATTACGTCAAAAAAATGCACCAAATCAATTGTTTATGTTTTGAACGCATAAAACAACCAAAATGACAACAAAATAATTTCAAAAAATTTTGCCTTTTTCCGATTTTTTTCTTTAGAAAGTACTTAAGTATTTTTCTCAAAATTATGTTCAAAAATACCGTTTGTGTCAATTTGACCACTTAAACTTCAAAATAACAGGTCGACGTAAGCCAACTTTCCCTACCGTGTTTCCCCAGCTTTCTTCTGAGCCTCCTATCGAAAAAATCGAAGCACATTTTCTTTCGGAAATTTTTCCACATGACCTTGAAAGATTCATTTAGAAAAAACCCCACAGAACTTTTTATTTGTTTTGAGCTAAATTTTGCAAAAATTTGAGTGAATTTTGAAATCTAACCCAGGAGGAAATAGATTTTCCGATGAACAATGTCCAACAACGGTGGTATATAATATACCGTATATCGCATATTCTAGAAAAATATATCACTTATTGACAAAACGCTTCCACAGAAGTTTTAAATACTAATTATACAGGTTATGTTGAAATTAAGGTTTATATCAAAATAAAACCTCAGAGGAGATAGATTTTCCGTTTTGGCTTAGGTCATGTTTTACGCAAGATGAAGGCTAGTTCTACAAACTGGCTAATCTGAATAATATCCTTGAAGCCGTGTTTGACTGATAATTTGTCGAGAATATTTCAAATTAGGAGCCAGGATACCCTTAAAGAAACATGTTTAAAAACATCACTGAAATTGTATATAAAATCCACTTGAAACGTTTTTTAAAGTGAAGAGCAAAAAATATAACTTCATACATATGTATTTTTGAGAGACAACCAGGGGTTTCCAAAAACAATCTAAGGTAAAATTGTTGAGGACAAATGAAAAATCTCACCTGTTCTCATATCCCTTTATCACCTTTTGGTAGAATGCGTAGCCACAATGTTAAAATCACACGTTAAAAGGGTAGTGCTACGTATTCTAACCAAAAGTGATTAAGGGATATCCCTATCCGAGTACACAGATCAAAATTGCCTAGTAAAAATACAAACCATTGTGTGTTGAAATTCAGGGAATGGTTAGTTATAATCAGGGTGTTGAGGATAGTTTCCATCTCTCGTGTCGCGACTAGACCTAGATAATGGGGGGGCCCGAGGTTCTTCCTTCGTTTTGCAAAACAACTCGGAAAAAAATTTTCCAATTCTGAACCGGGCTATTTCAATCTCGATTCTTCTATTTCGAAAAATTTTATTTTTTTTATTTGTACATTCACTGAATTGAATTCACAGGCAATATGCAAAGCAAAATAGATTCAACGGATAAATAACTTTCAAAAGTACTAGTCAAAGTGAATGAAAAATATATCTCGTTAAAAGACGAAATTTAATGAATTTTTTTTTAATTTTTTCGCGAATGAAATCGGATATCAAAAATGAGAATGCTCAGAAAATTAACTTTTCTCATGTCTGAGTTCTCACAGTATAAGCGTCCGTCGGGTTACTCCTCATCAAGAAATCGAGATGAAGCCGTTTCACAAATTGGGAAAACATTATTTTCCGAGTTTTTTGCAAAACGAAGAAATAGACCTCGGGCGCCCCCCCATTAATCTAGTCTAGCTTCGCGACACGAGAGAGAAGGAAACTATTCCCAACCACCCTGGAATATAAACTAACCAATTCCCTGAATTCAACCACAAATGGTGTATTTTAACCTAGGCAATTTTGATCTAGTGTACTCGGAATAGGATATACAAACACCACAGTTAATTATTTAAATTATTTCAGGTTGGATTGTCAGAGTTGCCTTATCAGACGAAACCGAGCTCGAAGAACTTATGGCCGACGGCGCTTATGAAACATTCTGCGAAGAGCAAGAAGATTAAATATCACTAAATTTTTTGTTGATGCAACTTAGATTTTCCACTTCTGCAAATCTCTGAAATCAAAGCAGAAAATTAAATATGAAATTAAATGATGTCCATTTGAATACATTTTTAGGAACTAATGATAAAATTGACCATTTATGACCCTGTATTAATCAAAATTTAATACCGATCCGTTTTTGCTAAAATTATGATTTTTTTGTTCAAGGCGTCATGTCTGGTCATAAGCTAAATGGTGAATAAATAAAATAAAGAATTTTACATTTTGCTTTTTTGGCTATTTTCGTCAAAATTTACGTTTAATTTGTAGAGTAAAATAAAAATGCAATCTGAATCATTGAATAAGGGGAAATTTCAATATTGAATTGTTTTTGAATGATATCGCAGCAACTTTTTCGCCATTTTGCTTCTAAGTTTCTCCATTTTGCTTGCGACCCGTCATTTCCCATTAAAATTCTATTTTTTGGAGACAAATCTTGAGCGTAGTTTGAAAATGATTACAAAAAAAAGAAAAAACTCTACTAATAAAATTGGTTTGCTATTTGAAGTTTAAACATTAACTGCTTATTTCAGTACACCAACTAATCATCTATGGAAATCCATTGTAATGAAACCCATACCCCTGTATCGGAAACCCACCACCCTTGAATGGAAACCATTTTTAAAAAACAAGGAATTATCATTTGTGGAAATCATTTTTAAAAAACAAGGCATGTTCAAGAAAAAAACTCAGTTTTGATGCTTAATTTAATTTGCTCAAAAATATTCCAGAAATTTTTTGTCGGGTGTATAATCGGGCTGCATATAATTGTTCCCTGCACATGAAGTTTGAAAAATATATTTTATCTTTGGATCTCAGGTCAAGCTAGCACATGATAATACGCAAGATGATTGGCGTTCGATAATTTTGAGTTGAGTTTGTTAATTGGGTTTTAATTGGTCAGTGGCGTTTGTGAGCGGTATACATTTCATTTTGGGTCATGCATTAACTCCTGTAGTGGCCGACAATCTCTGCACCCGTATTGTCTTCTTGCCATCCGTGCCAAGGCGTTTTAATCAAGCATATTACCGAAGATTCATTATTAACGCTTCTTAATGTAACAAAAAGTCATCAATAAATGCATAACAATCTAAAAAAAACATATTTTTTCAATGGAAATCATATTATTCAAAAAATTCTCTACAGTCCTATAAAAACAATTTTACGTGATAAGTACTTTTGAAAATAGTACCGATATACACTAATTTGACAAAGTACTCAAATAACGTCAAGAAAATTCCAGGGACCCGGTCACCTTCAAACAATTTTAAGACTTTTTTCTCATTACACCAAAGTCCGAATAAAATCATGTGACGAAATAATTCAAAAATAAGGTTTGGAATATGTCATAAATATGGATAATTCGTCCAAAGATGAAAATTTTGAAATAGTAATACAAATCTTCAAGTTCCTCTTTTATGAAAAAAGGCATTTTTGTCATCGAATTATGAAATCGGCAACAAACTATCTTTTATAACCGACAATTTAACGCCCTCTAGCTGCTGAAAACAGATCTAAAACGGGAGAGAGGATATGTGACGAAAATAATTCAAAAATAAGGTTTGGAATATTCATAATATGGATAATTCGTCGAAAGATGAAAATTTTGAAATAGTAATACAAATCTTCAAGTTCCTCTTTATAAAAAAGGCATTTTTGTCATCGAATTATGAAATCGGCAAAAACTATCTTTTATAACGACAATTTAACGCCCTCTAGCTGCTGAAAACAGATCTAAAACGAAATTTGCTGAAAAAATCAAAACAGATGCTTGATTATTTTCATGCCACGCTGAGCATCAGCTGGCCGATCGGCGATACTTCCTTTGGATTCCAGCTTGTCGCTAAAGAGCTCGGAATTTTTATTTAACTAAGGATACATTTTTTTCATTCTCAAAACATAATTTTTGACAGCGCAAACTGTTCTGCGGTTTTTGATCAATCGCGCAAATCGTCTTGTGATGAGAAAACAAAAAGTTAGATTAAAAATCTAAAAAAAATGGTGAAGCCAAGGTCAGAATTATTGAGAATAAAGAAAGAATGATTATGTTAATCTTTATGTTTTCGATGGCAAAGTAAGT
>SCLH01001528.1:0-20143 GCA_004367855.1 Oikopleura vanhoeffeni | reverse complement strand
CTGGAAAAAAATCAAACAGATGCTTGATTATTTTCATGCCACGCTGAGCATCAGCTGGCCCGATCGGCGATACTTCTTTGGATTCCAGCTTGTGCTAAAGAGCTCGGAATTTTTATTTATACTAAGGATACATTTTTTTCATTCTCAAAACATAATTTTTGACAGCGCAAACTGTTCTGCGGTTTTTGATCAATCGCGCTAAATCGTCTTGTGATGAGAAAACAAAAAGTAGATTAAAAATCTAAAAAAAATGGTGAAAGCCAAGGTCAGAATTAGTGAGAATAAAGAAAGAATGATTATGTTAACTTTATGTTTTCGATGGCAAGTAAGTGATTAAACCCAAATTTTTGCTGCTCAGTTTCGACAAATTTTTTAAAAAAATTAACATATCTGATTAAGTATTTTTTTGATTTGAGTTTTTGTTCTAAAATGGGACAATTTTTTTCAGAAATGTGGTTTTTCGGTGATAAGCGGATAATTTTGTTCATTCTCAAACAATTTATTTTTACAACTGCAACTTTTGCGTTTTTTGATCAATCGCGAAGCTAATCGTCTTTTTATGAGAAAACAGTAAGATAGATTTTAAATCGACAAAAAATTGTGAAAGCTAAGGTCTTAATGAGTGCGAATAGAAAAAAAAATGTTTTTGAAAATATTCCTGTTTTCAATGAGAAGTAAGTGACAAAGCCCAATCTTTGCTGCTCAGTTTCGGCCAATTATAATATAAAATTTTAAAATCTGGTTATTACCTCGCTAAGTTGGACTATCTTTACAAAAATAAGATAATTCACGGCTTTCTATGAAATGTAGTTTATCGTAATGAGGGCTTAAAGTCGCCCCACTTAAGTGGGCAGGAGCCTCTGCCGAATACAACAATATTGGAGCTTCCAAGGGTTAAAAACTTGCTAAAGTACCACTTCACTTATTTTAAAAATTGATAAAAGTAATTTTTGAAAAAAAACTGTACTTTTTCACCAACCTTGTTTCTTGAATATACGGTCACGTGATCATTTTGGGCTATGGTTTTATGAGAAAAAGTCTTTGAATTTTTTTTTGATCCCGCTCAAAGGCTTTTTTTGATGATTTTTTTCTTTTTTTGCAAAAAAAATATACTGTAATAAAGTAAAAATTTTCGAAAAAAAGCACAAACGTCAATCATCCAAATAGTCGATCGATCTCTTTGTGATTGTAATTCATACATGATTAAGGGTCCTAAATTGCGATTAAAGGCCATCTTGCCACGGATGGCTCCAAAGACATTACGGGAGTTAAGAACAATGGGGATTTCGAATTCGATAGAACTTTTTGAAATCGATGGTCTCAGATTTCTTTCATTTTATGCTCAGTGTGTTGACCGTAGGCGAAAACCGATTTTGAGAAGAAAAATTTATTTAAAACTCAAACAAGGTGGCAAGTGGCGTTGAAAGTTAAAAAAATGGTCTATCTAAGATAAATATCCGCGTTATTACAATTTGACAAGTTATAGTATTTTCAGAATCCTTGTAAGTATACCTGGGAACTTTATTTCGATTTATCTTGAATTTTCACCCCAGGGTCTCACAGAGGTGTAAGTTCAAATTTGAGGGTATCAAATTTTGGATGTCGAAAATATCTCAATTTGTTCAAAATTTTCACCACTTGGTAATCGTCACAATTTATCATGTAAATGACCCTAAATTGTAAAAACCATCCTCTAGGGACGCAAGAGAGCAAAATCGATAAATCCATCTCTTCTTAAATTTTTGCTGCTCAGTTTCGACAAATTTTTTCAAAAAAATTAACATATCTGATTAAGTATTTTTTTGATTTGAGTCTTTTGTTCTAAAATGGGACATTTTTTTTCAGAAATGTGGTTTTTCGGTGATAAGCGGATAAATTTTGTTCATTCTCAAAACATATTTTTTTACAAACTGCAACTTTTGCGTTTTTTGATCAATCGCGAAGCTAATCGTCTTTTTATGAGAAAACAGTAAGATAGATTTTAAATCGATAAAAAATTGTGAAAGCTAAGGTCTTAATGAGTGCGAATAGAAAAAGAAATGTTTTTGAAAATATTCCTGTTTTCAATGAGAAGTAAGTGATCAAAGCCCAATCTTTGCTGCTCAGTTTCGGCCAATTTAAATAAAAATTTTAAAATCTGGTTGATTACCTCGCTAAGTTGGACTATCTTTACAAAAATAAGATAATTCACGGCTTTCTATGAAATGTAGTTTATCCGTAATGAGGGCTTAAAGTCGCCCAACTTAAGTGGTGCAGGAGCCTCTGCCGAATACAACAATTTGGAGCTTCCAAGGGTTAAAAACTTCTAAAGTACCACTTCACTTATTTTAAAAATTGATAAAAGTAATTTTTGAAAAAAAACTGTACTTTTTTCACCAACCTTGTTTCTTGAATATACGGTCACGTGATCATTTTGGGTTCTATGGTTTTATGAGAAAAAAGTCTTTGAATTTTCTTTTGGTCCCGCTCAAAGGCTTTTTTTGATGATTTTTTTCTTTTTTGCAAAAAAAATACTGTATTAAAGTAGAAATTTTCGAAAAAAAGCACAAACGTCAATCATCCAAATAGTCGATCGATCTCTTTGTGAATTGTAATTCATACATGATTAAGGGTCCTAAATTGCGATTAAAGGCCATCTTGCCACGGATGGCTCCAAAGACATTACGGGAGTTAAGAACAATGGTGGATTTCGAATTCGATAAGAACTTTTTGAAATCGATGGTCTCAGATTTCTTTCATTTTATGCTCAGTGTGTTGACCGTAGGCGAAAACCGATTTTGAGAAGAAAAATTTGATTTAAAAACTCATCACAAGGTGGCAAGTGGCGTTGAAAGTTAAAAACAAATGGTCTATCTAAGATAAATATCCGCGTTATTACAATTTGACAAGTTGTAAGTATTTTCAGAATCCTTGTAAGTATACCTGGGAACTTTATTTCGATTTATCTTGAAATTTCACCCCAGGGTCTCACAGGAGGTGTAAGTTCAAATTTTGAGGGTATCAAATTTTGGATGTCGAAAATATCTCAATTTGTTCAAAATTTTCACCACTTGGTAAATCGTCACCATTTATCATGTAAATGACCCTAAAAATTGTGAAAAACCATCCTCTAGGGACGCAAGAGAGCAAAATCGATAAATCACTAAAAATCAAAAAATCATTAAAAAAAATCGAAAAAATGGTCTACCAAAGGAAAATCTCCGCGCTATTATAATTTAACAAGTTGCTTGGGTTTTTAGAATTCTTGTGAGTAAACCTGGAGGACATTCTTCGATTTATCTTGAAATTCAACTCCAGGGTCTCACAGGAAGTGTAAGTTCAAATTTTGAGGGTATCAAATTTTGGACGTCGAAAATGTCTCAACCACAAATTGACCAAAAATTTCACTACATTGTGAATCGTCGCCAGAGATCACAAAAATGACCCTAAAATTTGGAGAAAATTTCTACAAGTGACGCAAGAGAGCAAAATTGATAAATCACTAAAAAGGCTTCCCGAGCGAAAAAGGAAAACTCCAGGGTAATTTTTGACGCTTTGAATTTTGGTCGAAATCTTTTCGACTCCGACTACTCTGTAGCGTTGTTTAAAGTGGTCAAAAATTTTCTGTTTTTTGACTGAACGCAAAATATGCATATTATGCAAATTTTTCGTGGGCGCTAAGCATCGACAATTTTTGCCTAGGGTAATCAGACCTCAGGGAATCAAAAAATCTCATTTTAAGTTTCAAAAAATGACCATAGGCTGTTCTAGGCTTCATAAGAGTTGAAATTTGAAAATATTTAAAAAATCAACAAACTTACTTAAAAACTCGTTTTGAGGATGACTAGACCCAAAGGAATTAAAAAAGCTCATTTCAAATTTCCAAAAATGATCAAAGGCTGTTCTAGGCTTCATAAGAGAGCTGAAATTCGAAATTTAAGAATATTTAAAAAATAAACAAAATTACTTAAAAACTGGTTTTGAGGGTAACTAGACCCCAAAGAATTNAATAATCATAGGCTGTTCTAGGCTTTAAAAGAGAGCTGAAATTCCAAATTTAAGAATATTTAAAAAATAAACAAAATTACTTAAAAACTCGCTTTGAGGGTAACAAGACCCTTAAAAATTCAAAATTCTACTCAAAATTCCAAAAATGATCATACGTTGTTCTAGGCTTCATTAGAAAGCTGAAATTCGAAATTTTGAACTATTTCAAAATTTAATAAAATTACTCAAAAACTCGTACTGAGGGTACCGAGACCCCTGGGAATTCAAAAATTTACCGAAAATTTCCAAAAATGATCATAGGCTGTTCTAAGCTTCATAAGAGAGCTGAAATTCGAAATTTGAGAATATTTAAAAAATAACAAATGACTCAAAAACTGATACTTAGGGTCACTAGACCCAAAGAAACTGAAAAACTTATTTTTTATTTACAAAAATAACCAGGAGCTCTTCTGGGCTTCATGAGAAAAGAAGTAACATCTAAAGCAGGAAACTAACAAAATTTTGAAATTGGATATTTATATTCATTATTGAAATTTAAAAAAAAGCCTGAAATCGTCCGAAGGCCGATAGAACAGGATTTTATATTTGAATTTGTTATAAAATGAGCCCCAAATCGGACGAAGGCTGATTTAAGAAGATTCATGTTTTCAATTTAATTTGGTCAAAAAATAAGCCCAAAATCGGTCGGAGGCCAATAAAATGAGATTTTTATATTTTTTATTTAAATTTGTTAAAAAATGAGCCCTAAATCGGCCGAAGGCCGATAAAAGAAGATTTTATATTTTTATTTTATTTTGTTGAAAAATGAGCCCCAAATTGGCCGAAGTCCGATAAAAAGGTATTTTATGTTTTTCAGTTGAATTTGTTGAAAAATGAGCTCAAAATGGGCCGAAGGCCGATAAAAGGGGGTTTTACCGCGTGAGTTTCAAGTGGCGTCGAGATTCGAGCCAGATAAAAGACCACACTCGCGCTGTTATCAAACAAACCTAATCGGGCGTAAACTGATGACTCATCAATGAATGAAAGAGCCAATGGCGAGCTTGAAAATTGTCAAATGTAATAATTTTACACATTAAAATGCAAAAAAATCGCGTCAAAATAAATTTTCAAAATTCATGCTGTTTAAAATTAAATTTCATGAAAAATAAGCTATGAAATTTTTATGCAAAAATTTCAAAACTCTAAAATAAGCCGTAAGAGCGCAATTTGATTAAGACCCCCTAAAATGCCAAAAAATTGCCTCAAAATAAAAATTTCAAAATTCATGTTTCGAATCAAATTTTATGAAAAATAAGCTATGAGATTTTCATGCGCGGACCTCAAAATCTTGAAATGCCATTAAAGCATTTAACCTGTACGCACCAATAATTTCTTACCCCGGTACGCACCACTCGTACATAATTGNAATGGGCAACAGTGAGACCAATGGGCAACACTTTTTCGAAAAGCTCGTGTGTTGCTCATTGGTCTCACCCACTGTACTATGTATGTACTTCTATTCACAAAATTTGATAATACTTGGTCAATTTTGTTTCAAATTGAATCATACTAATATATTTTGAAACGTATGAAGGTTACACATAATTGATTGCTAAGTCCATAACAAAACAAATTATGTGTTAGTTTTTGGCATCCAAAATAAGTTAGGTAAACGGGTTCACAAAATTCGATAATACTCGGTCAATTTTGCTTTAAATTTTACCACACAAATATAGTTTGAAATGTTTGAAATTTTTACATAATTGATAGCTTAGCCCGTTGAAAAAATATTTCTATTTTGCTTTTTATAAGTGAAATTAAGTTAATTTGATATAATTTCCCAGCAGAGAGTAACATTTCTGATGTGTTGTCTTGTGACAAGACTCTTGTCATCTAACGTCCACGCCTACGCGGGCGCCCTTCAGTCTAAACCAATCAAAATATTGTATTTTCTGAATTCTTTTCTTTCAGTACAATTCAAGAATTAAACAACAATTTTCTTCAACGCTCGTTTCATTTACACCCACAATCCCCCAAAGGGGGTATGCGACTCTGATTTGTCTGCAAGTATTGTATTAGACAAATGGCTTAATTATTACACACCAATAAGTTTCTATCCCATTACACACTTATTGTACAAAATTGTACAGGCCCTTTTCAAAAAATCATAAAATCACTATTACACATTCGATCTCGAAGTTACGACTAAGGAACAATAATCAAACAAATATCTTTAAACTTTTTTTTTGAAATGGTTATATTATGATTTCAAAGGACTCAAAACCGACACTCTTTCAATGATAAAAGTGACATTTTCGATAATTCTGTCCATATATCAAAACTCAGACATTTTCAAATTACGTATTTTGATTACATATCCCCTATTCACACTTTTGTTAATATCCCGGCTCTGATTAGGAAACGTAGTGTGTTTTTAAGTAGTAGGGCCGGGATATTAAAAAGAGTGTGAATAAGGGATATGAAACATTGAATAATTATTTAACTAAAGCCATTTTCGAAATTATTTTCTGATAAGTATTATTCAATTATTATTGGAGTAACGAAGTTTTTTGTAAACTCTTATTTTTCAATAATTTTCTCGTTTTTCTTTAACTTTTGTTTCTCTCAAATAGATAAAAATAAATTGTTTTGAATTTAATTTATGAAATGACATTTTTAATTATGTATATTTTTCAACTGCAAATGTATTTTAGGCGCTAAAGAGAACAAAAAGGCGCAATAAATTGGGTTCGATCGCTTTATTTACAATTCAAAAAAATTATCATCTTCCTCTTACATTTTTTAATATTATAATTATCGAAAAATAAGATTATATAGGGATGATTAGACAATCGATAAAGAGCAATCGGAAAGGATGATTTGTCAGCTGTGAATCTGGGTACAGCGTCGGTATCACGCAGAGATCGATTATTAGGACCGAGCAGATGTGTGTTCATTCAAAATCAGATCAAAATAAAAAAATATCAAAAAAAACTTAATTAGAGGTAAAGCTGGGATTGATTAACTTCAAGAAAAATAAATTTATACTAGAGAAATATTTATCGGTAAGTGAGGTTTATTTATTTTCATATCCGAGTTTTAATAATCATACAGTATGAATCGTACCGTATGATTCATAATTTATTTGTTTTGTATTTAAAGTTATTTTTTTGTGATTTTTCGAAATTCGGCATACAGTTTGCCTAGGGTGTCCGCCGGGACTTTTTGGAGATGTTAAGTCCTAAGCGTCATGAAATTANTTATACATTTTAATCACATATCAAGTATTGAATAATTTTCTTGACACACATTTAAAATAAAATTTACGATCAGTACTGTTCGAGATTATTAATTTTTTGTACATTTTTATTTTCGAAATTTTTTTTAGTTGTTTTTTCTTTCAAATAAATAGTAATCGTCAAATTCTACTTCATCTACATCAGAATTTTCTTCATCAAAATCTAAGAAAATATTAGATTCATTTCCATCGGAAATGTCGAAAAAAAATCATCTTCGTCCTCCATTTTTAAATGTCATAATCATCGCAAAATACAGATTATATATAGATGATTTGAAAATAATAAAGAGCAATCGAAAAAAATGATTTCCACAGCCAGAAATGTGGGCAAAGCGTCCATATCCCGTAGTGCCTGAATATCAGGGCCCGGTGTTCATTCAAAACAAGATAAAAATCAAAAAATATCAAAAAAATAAATAATTAGAGGTAAAGCTGTGATTAATTAACTTCAAGAGAAATATATTTATACTAGAGAAATATTTATCGGTAAGTGAGGTTGATATATTATCATACCCAAGTTCAAATATATTTTTTTAATTTACAAGTTAATTTTCAGGTTTTTTTTCGAAATTCAATAAACTCACCGTAAAAGCGCTCGCGTCGGCAAAATAAAAGTCGGATTTTATTTCTAAAGAATGATTCGAATGGCCGAACAATTTTGTATCAGTGATTGGATTCGTTAATTATAATAACAACTTGATAAATTTTAATCGTAAGTTTTGTGAGACACAAGTGCTCGAAAAAAAACGTTTCTCATTTTTCAAGCGCTATAACTTCATAAAAAAATATCTTACAGCATTTTTATCTAGATATTCGGAATTCTCGTACAATTATGAGTTCTTCCTGATATTACCGATACCAAATATTAGCACACTAAAATGTGAGAGGGGTTTGTTTGAGTCGTTTCCTGACTCAAAGAGGAGCACTCAAAATATATTTTTATTTTGTCTTTTGAGAGGTTTAACTCAGAGGCTATTCATGTAGTCTAGTTTTCACTTCGATATTTGAAAATTTCAGATAATTTTGTATGATCATGGTGAATCTCAAAAATAACTATTCAGCGGTTAAAATTCTACAGACACTTCGTTGGTCGAAAGGGTCAATCTCGTACAATAGTGTACGATGAGTGCGTACAGGTTAACCTATAAGGGTATTCTAGGACGAAAAACATACTTATTTGAAGAGCAAACGTTTGCCACGTTGAAAAATGAACAAGATTCGCAAAAAGCAATTGAACAATTATTAAACGGGATTTCTTTCCCATCAAGGTTTCTAATGTCATTTAGTTCTTTTGTTTTTATCAACTCACTATAAAATAAAGTGACATTTCAAAATGAAATATTTTTTCGAGTTAAAAAAGCAACTATTTCCTTTATTTGGAAGAACAAGTTCAACTAATTTGTCATTTAAATCTTGACTTGTTATTGTTGCTAAAGTTCCATTGAATTGAGATGCATATTCCACGTGTTCGTCTCTTGTCCTTTGTTCGGTCGAGTGAAAATAACAAGATGATTTGGGATTCTTTAAAACTTGTTGAAAACGTTCGGGACAAATTGAATGGAAAGATTCAAGAGTTAAAACTCGGCGATTTGTGGCAGTTTTATGATAACAATCAAAGATATCTCCATTTGATGATGTTGATGACAAATCTTTTATATCAAACCATGAAACACCACACCCCTCATTCTTCACCAAATCTATCACAAGCTCTTCTCCATAGTACAGTTTAAAAACTTCAAATGCCATTCCGTCAGTAGAATCCGTCGTCATGATAACTCTGTTCCACTCGTCAGCAGGAAATACACTGGTTATGATTTCGTCATCATTATATACTGTCCACAGTTTGAATCGTTGAATTTGAGTTTTGTAATCGTTTTTGTAAAAGTGCATCGTTATTTCGCCAGTTGATTTACTGTCCTTGGTATCATACAATTTTGTTTCCAATTTGGAGAAAATTTGGCCTGTAGGAAAAATAATTGTAAGAAGTAATTTAGTTCACTTTAAATCTTAGGTTCATGAGTGGTGGACAGTGTCAAATGATACTGGAACATGTTTTGTATAAATTAAAAGTAGCGTTTAACCAATCACTGAGATTGTAAGACATGGTGCTACTTTTTTGACCCTACTAATTGATTATGAAAGAAATTGACTGAATAAGCATAAATTCACTCAGTTGAACTTAATTTTTTGACAAAAATATGATATCTATTGAAGACTTACTTAAGATATTTATGAAAAAAGAAAAGCAAAAGTTTTGGTTACATTTACTCCGTGATGACTTTTAACACATGTCTTACGAAGCACTGATTGTTTTGATTAAAATATTTTCAAAATTGACGCCTTCAGAGTTTGGAATTATCCATTTGCATATTTTAAATGCAATTTTTATGGATATTGTCTGAGAAACGTTCAATTCATTTCAATATACTATTGTATTTAACATGCAAAAAAATAAAACTCTTCGTGGTCAAAGCGTTGATAATTGACAGTTTTTGCCATTTAAGAGGGCCTTTCAATGTACAAATTGTCAAAAAAAAACAATTTTTCTAAATTTTTATTTTCTTATTTATGTTTTCAACATAAACATTTTTGAAAGAAGGTGACAAAATTATTAATCCTTTGATTTGTTATTTCTCGCCGCTTTAGCAGCTTGAAGGAAGCGTTCAACAGGGGCAATATCTCAGAAATGACAAAAATAATTTATGTCAATGGTTTGCTTGAAAAAATCTCCGAGAATCTTAATTTCAAGAAAACAATTTGTTAAATTTTTAAAATTGCTTATTTTTTTGAGTATATCTCACAAGTTATTAAGTGTACCGCGTGATGCATAAATTGCATCTGCAAAATTTGATATCTTTTTCATATCCGAAAATTATGTCAAAAAAAATTCATAAAATTGTAGATTTGTATCCAAAAAAGTTTTCGATTTTTGTTAACGAAAACGATGGTCACGAAAGTTTAAACGCGTCGAAAAGATTTATTTACAGCGATAATTACAAAACCGCTAGTACATCTTTAGGTATTTTTTTTCACTTGCATAATGAAGATTGTCATTTAAATAACTACGGTCAATTAAAAATAATAACTAGGCGGATTTTCTTTTGAAGGCTGACCTTAAGGCGATATCAGGGGATTTAAGATATAAGTCACCTAGTTACCATTTTTTTTGGTCGTAATTACCTATATGACAATTTTCAATTAGAAATAAAAGAACACATACTTTTCTCGATCGAAAATGTCTCTTTTGAAGAAGACAGGTCCGTCAATTTGTTGCATCAGTATCAAAGACCATGAACTTAAACACCAAATTATTGAAAAATTTCCGCTATCCCCCCGATGCAAAAAGCCTTTTGAGGCTCAAGACACTTTAAAATGGCCGAAAATAATGGAAAATGATCGCAGAAACTTCTGCTTAGAATTTATTTTGAAATCAAAAAATGTGAATCCTAAAGGAGTATGCGACTCTGATTTGACATTTTTTCGGTGAAATATACTGAAAGCTAACAGTCCATCAAAAAACCGAAAATGCTGATGTTTGGTGGTTCCGGGTATGGTGGTTCCTAATTTGACATATTCTCGATAAAATATTAGCCAAACAAGACTTCAAGGATATAATTCAGATTAGCCAATTTGTAGAACTAGCCTTCATCTTGCGTAAAACATGGTTCAAAATTTTTTTGCATGCATACATTCCCAGACACATAAGCGAGACAGGGAGACCTTAGTCAAAACGGAAAATCTATCTCCTCTCAGGCTTTATTTTGAAATGAACTTAAATTCTTATATAACCTGTATAACTAGTATTTAAAACTTCTGAGAAGCGCTTTTGTCGATAAGTGCTATACTTTTTCTAGAATATGCGATAAACCACCGTTTTTTCGATTTTTTTCATCGGAAAATCTATCTCCTAGGTTAAATTTCAAAATTCACTCAAATTTCTGGAGACAGTAGCTCAACAAATAGAAACTTCTTAGGAGCCGTTTTTTTCAATTACGACCCCAAACTCAAAATATGATTTTAACATGGTCACGTGAAAAAATTTCCGAAAAAAAATGTGCTTTGATTTTTTCGAAAGTAGGCTCATAAGAAAGCTTGGAAAACACTGAAGAGAAAGTTGGCTTACGTCAAGTCAAAATTTTGAAGTTTGAGTGGTCAAATTCAAACATGCGCTACTTTGTACTTAATTTTGAAAAAAATAATTACAAAAAACTCAAAAAAACTTTAAAATTTCGAAATTTTTTTGTTCTTATTTTGGTTCTTTTGTGCTTTTAAAACATAATGGAGTGATTTGGTGCATTTTTATGACATAATAACTGCATAAAATTTAGGAACCACCATACCTTTAAATATACTTAAAATTTATTTGGATAATATGTTCAAATTTTATGACGCGTTGATTACAACGCAAATTTTCGCTTAAGGGGTAGGTTATATTGATTTTTGCGATTTCAGAGGCTTCGTACGGTTTGACAAATGCAAACTGGTCATTTTTGAAAAGAACATTAGGAAGATCGATTTTTGATCTCCCGATTCCACCAGAAAGTTTAGTACCACTTCCCCCAACCATCTGGTTATCCGCGGTTAAACACGAGTCTGTCAGCTTTGTTCAAAGAAACAAGGATCCTAGAGCTTATATCGAAAAGTTTTGAGATTCTGTGAAACTCCCGAAAAGTGTCTGAATTTTAGTGGCTTGGCCTATTTTTTTCAATTTTTGTCTCAGAGCGCTACAACTTGGTCGAATGTGTCAAAAAAGAGTGTTTTTCGACGTTTCGATATAGGGTTTTTTTGTGAAAATGTCAGAAAGGTCATTTTTGAAATATAGGAAGCTCAAGGTGCCTCACATATCACCTCGGTTGTAGTTTTTCGAATCTCGATCTGATTGGCTGATAATCGACAAAATAGTGCGCGAAAATGACAATTTTGAAAATAAAAGTGGCAATTAGAAAATTTGTATGCCACCAATAGATTCCTTGGGTAGGATTTGCTGGTAACGATATAAGCAACTATGGTCTAATTTCAAACACTAACGGTGCTAGAGATCAAAACAAAATTTTGCTGAAAAACTTTATTTTTTTTAGAATCCGCTGTGGTCAAAATCAGACCATATTTCCTAATAACGTCTTTAGGAGGGCACGTTAATCCGCCAAAAAATTATCCACCAAAAAAAATAATTTTGAATCGGAATTCATTCGGTATTTGAAAATGACTCATCTGATTTAGTTTCTCTATAGCTCAAACTGAGCACAAACATCTAGTGAATTATAACATCAAAAAAAATTGGTCCGAATCGAATTATTTCTTATTTTTTTTTCTGAGATAATTGAAATTATTTAATTATAATTCAATAATTTCAGTTATCTCAGAAAAAATTAAGAAATAATTCGATTCGGACCAATTCTTTTAAGAGTTATTATTCACTAGATATTTGTGTTCCGTTTGAGCCATCTAGAAACCAAATCAGATGAATCATTTTCAAATGCCGAAGGAATTCCGGTTTAAAATTAAATTTTTTGGCGGATTAACGTGCCCTCCGTCTTCAGCAAATCATACCCAAGGAATCTTTTGGTGGCATTTCAATTTTCTAATTATTATTTTCAATTCAAAATTGTCATTTTCGCGCACTTTTTTGTCGATTAACAGTCAGTCAGGCCGAAATTCGAAAAACAACAACCCAGGTGATATGTGAGGCACCTCAAGCTTCCTATATTTCCAAAAGGACGTTTCCACAAAAAAAGCTTTATATGAAAACATCAAAAAAACATCTTTTTTCGGGACATTCGACCCAATTGTAGCGCTCTGAGACATAAGTCGAAAAAAAATAGAACCAAGCCACTAAAATTCAGACACTTTCCGGGAGTTTCACAACATCTCAAAACTTTCCGATATAAGCTCTAGGATCCTTGTTTCTTTGAATAAAGTTGAGGGACTCGTGTTTAACCGCGGATAATAAGATGGTCGGTAGGAGTGCTACATAATTGTCGAATGGAATCGCGAGATCAAAGATAGATCTTTTTAATGTTTGTTCCAAAAATGTCCAGTCTGCATTTGTCTAACCGTACGAAGCCTCTGAAATCCCAAAAATCACTATCACCACCTCCTTAACCCTTGGAATCACAGAAAACAAAAGTTCCGCCGAGGCACCAGAACCGATATATCGGCTCAACTTTGGACGTTGTTTTCAGAAAACTCAAGGTAGTTGAGGCTCCAATTACTTTTGCGATAGGAAGTCGAAAGGTTTAAATTTTGCATCAATCAAATTAAATTCTAGAATTTTGATTTTTAGTTCTAGAAAATATAATTGGAAAACCAAGATGTAGCATATCACGTGATGCGTGCCCATCGTAGTCTTCACAAATCTTATTTTTATGGGTTCCAACGCACAAGTATCTGCTTTACGTCATGACGCGTCACACTTTAATCCTAGTAGATCTATATATCACCAATCAAAAGTTATTTTCTAAAAATAAAATGATGAAACAATTCCGAATTTCTATGAAAAATGGCTATTTTTTCATATAAAAGCAGATAAATACACGTTTTATTATCATTTTCGAATTGATATAGTAATCAAGTGACAGTGTGAACAATTTTTGATTGGTAACATTAATTTTCATACGAATGAATTTAATGTCAAGTGATTTGCATGCACAAAACACTTTCCTAAAAACTTGCTCATCTCACATTTGTATTTGGTGGCTAGTTACGAAATAATTTTTCCGGAAGTAAAAATTCGGCGAAAAATTTCAAAAAATCAACTCCCCGTAATATTCGAACTAAATATACAAAAAAAATGAGTATTATTTTTGGAATCACCGCAAAATTTTTCATATGGTATTTGGAAAAAACAATTCTGTGACATTAATTTTGGCCATTTTAGATGGTTTAGGTAGGCTTGAGCCGATATATCGGCTCTGTGATAACAAGGGTTAAGTCTAGCATTCTGGACATATCTGGAGCAAAAATATTGTTTCTGGAGTGAAATTTTAAAATATCTTATTTCGATATTAGCAACGATAGAATGATTTGTTTTAAAAAAATATTATGTTCGTCAAAATCATGCCAGATTGGTACTTTTTTACCATATTTGCCTTAACCTTGTAAAAATTATTAAATTATTTTAAGAGAGTTTAAGAGAAAACTTAAAATTTTTCCTGAAAAACGTGATTTTTTCATCAATATTTTAAGGGTATCCCTGCTCCTACATTTTTTGCAGTTATTATATCATAAAAATGCACCAAATCAATTGTTTATGTTATAATCTCATAAAACAACCCAAATTATACCATAAAAAATTTCGAAAATTTCGCGTTATTCGATTTTTTAAAGGATTTTTCTCAAAATGATGTTCAAAAATAACATTTGTTTCAATTTGACCACTAAAACTTCGAAATATCGGGTTGACGTGAGCCAACTTTATCTTCAGTGTTTCCCTAGCTTTATTTTGACTCTACTTCCAAAAATCGAAGCACATTTTTTCGGAAATATTTTCACGTGACCTTGCAAAATTCATATCTTTTGTTTTGGCCCGACATTTGACAAAAATCCAACTAGAAAGGTTCTGTTTGTTAAGAGCTAGCTTTTGCAAAAATTTGTATAAATTTTAAAATTTAACCTAGGAGGAGATAGATTTTCCGATGAAAAAAATCCAAAAACCGGTATTTTAAACCGGTTTTTTACGTATTCTAGAATAAATATAGTACTTATCGACAAAAGCTCACCCACAAAGTTTTGTTTACTGATTATACAGGTTATGTTCAAATTTGGGTTTATTTCAAAATAAAACCTGGGAGGAGCTAGATTTTCCGTTTTGGCTTAGGAGGCTCTTGTGCCGCTTAGGTGTGAAGGAGTGTAGTTTTGGCAAATTTTATTCGCAAGTTGAAGGCTTGTTCTACAAATAGTTAATCTGAATAATATGCTCAAGGCCTTGTTTGGCTAATATTTCATCGAGAATATGTTAAATGAGGAGCAGGGATACGGTATCCCGGATACCCTTAAAAATATTTTTTATGTTCAACATATATACTCAATCAGTCAATAGTATTGAGTAGAACAAAGCACTGCGCAGTTATTGAGATAAACATGCATTTCCTCGGGCCTAACATGGGCAAGTATCACGTGGTTTAATTAACTTTGCTTTTCAAACGATTTTTTCTAGAGTTAAACATAAATTTTCAAAAATATAAACAAAAAATTTTGAAAATTAAACTCTTCAACTTTATCAAAAAGAAAAAATTGAAGGTTGATGTCATAAAAGTGTTTTTTACAGCGCTTAAAGAAGAGCCTCCTGAAAGGCTCTCGTGCCTCAGTGGAATTGTTTTTCCTGGCTTCGGAGGATTAAACTTTATGAAAATTAAAGACCAGCTCGAAAAGTTGCCGATGGAAGAAACTCAGTTTATTCACGAAAAATGTAAAATTTTATCATTTCCGAGCTAGATGTAGCTGTTTCGCAAAAAGCAAAATGATGTTTTTGACCGGTTAACCAACCTTCACTGTCATAACAACAAATTACCAACGAAGTTTCTCGAAAACTTAAAATATAAATTTAAGACCAGTATACGAAGATCTTAGTTTATACGAGTTTCAATTAGCTTAAAGGCAAACGTTTAAAAATCAGTTAAATGTGTTCGAAAAAATACCGACTAAGATCCGTTATCCTTGTCGACGACGTTCAAAAAGTATTCTATTTATATTTTTCTTTCCTTTTGGAGCACCACAAATTTTCAGTTCTATTTCCGTTATTGCATCATTACTTGCTTGATAAATTCCATAAAAACCACCAGACACAGTCCCCGCCTGTAAATAATAACCAGTTCCTGGTTGAGCATCCATAACTAAACCTGCAGTAGAACTCAATGATAAGCCTCCAAATTTCATTTGTACTCGATGAATATAGTTTGTATTATTAATAACGTCGCCATTTCTGGTCCAGATTTCTGGTTCATAAATTGTGGCTATTTGATCTTGTATCGTCAATGGATTTTCTTTTTGTGTCCATTTAACGATACGTTCTTCATCCTTAGGTCCTCTGTAGATGAGCTCGAAATTGAACCACTGAACACCTTCTAAATATCTGAAGTCCAAAAACTGTCCTTGTTGATCGGCACTATAACAAAAAGGATCCCCATTTTTACACAATTTGAAGCCAGCTGATATTTTGGTCTGTTTGATTATTGGTCTACAATCGTTCAAATTTTGCGCAACACACTCTTCATCAATGAAATTGAAACCATGATTACACCTGCATTCGTATCCATCGACTCTATCGATACAGTGTGAATCCTTAAGACAATCGTGACTGTCTTCAAAATCGGGTTATAATTGATACATTATAAAAACATTAGCCTAGGCTTTATTTAAGAAAACAAGGGCTCAATTCTTGAAACATTTTTTTTACCAAAAACCTTTAAGTGAAATTTTACAATTTTGTTTTCACTCCGAATATGTGGTAAAGCAAAACATGTCCTATCGATGATGGGGGCTCCTGGTCATTTTTCACTAGATTTTTACCCAAAATTTTATTTAATTCAGCTTTTGCAAACGACTCATCCGATTGAATTCTTAGATAGCTAAAACAGAGCACAAATATCTGATTAATAATTGAGTTTAAAAAATTGGTCCGAATCCGACGATTGTTACCAATTTATATTGAAAAAACAGTAATTCAACGATTTCAGTAATCTCACAGAAAAGATAGAATAAATTGGTCCGATGAACCAATTTTTTTTATCTTATCGGATAAGTTGTTTTTAAAAGCTAAATTAAATTAAGAATTTTGCTTTAAAACTAGTAAAATATGACAAGAAGCCCCGGTAATTGATATACAAAAACAATCTAAAATACTGATTGTATCACAGTCCGAACACTTTAGTGGCTTAAGGTTTTATAGGCACCTCGTATTTTTTGGACAGAAAATTTAATTGACTGGATTTTTAGACTTTTGATCTCCACGTAGCTTTTTACTTATATAAAAAAATTGAAGTAAGAAAATTTCGATACCCTGGAATTTTTGAATACAATTTGAAATAAACTTATCTTGAGTATATGGCTTTTAAAGGCAACTCATTTTTTTTAACAAAAAAAGTATAGATCTGATTTAATTAATTTAAAACTCAACGTCGCTTCTTTAGTTACACACAAATCAAAAAATTCTTAAAATTTTCGAAAGAATCCCAAAAAATTCTTTTCAGAAGTGTCGAAAAAAATGAACAATTTCTGTTCTAGCGCTCGAATGGTTTTATAATTGATGATAGTTTATAAAACTGTTCAAGAAATATTAAATTGCCAAATCGTTTGGCACAATTGAAAATGTGATACGATGACATGGATGTCAAAAATAAATTTTAAAATCTTTATCCTTGGAGTTAAAAATATAATCGTTCCATCGGATGAAGAATTTGAATTGGAAATTATATTGAAAAGCTAAAGTGCATGCAAAAATAGTTCACCATGCAACATGTAAATTTCATAGGTTGCAAGCAACTTTGAAAGATTGCTAAAATACGATGAAGATTATACGAGTTCAGAAAGAAAACATTTGCTTTTGATTAAAAATTTAAAGTGAAAGGTCTTTCAGAGATTTCGAAATGACCTATCAATGATAAAAATGGTAAAAATTATGATAGGCTATCATAATTTTTAAGTTACTTTCTTACGTATATGCCGAGAGTAATCAGCTATTCGGAGAGTTCATTTTGCCTATAAAACCTTATAAGGGAGTGGGTGCCGCTGATTTGGGCCTCTTCCAAGGTCATTTCTCGCCAAACTTAGCAAAGGTGATATTCCAAAAACATTTTGTAACTAACAGAAAAACCAAATCTTCGCCGGTAATTTTAAAACTTAACAGTCATCTGCGCCCATACAATAACCCACCATACGCAACGACCACTACGCTTTTAAAAAGCCTCCTAAAAAGACACGAGTTATGTAAGCACTACTCCTTCAATTTTCATCATTTTTTTATTTTATTTTTTGTGTGTGTCAGCTCGCGGCGAGGGAGAAGCCGGTTAGCGGAGATGGAAGGTGCGGAGAGAAGGGCCGCCTGTGTTGGTGGTTTGAAGGAAGTTTGTGGCTGCTGTCAGGCGGGGCGCAGAAGAGGAAACGAAAAGAACAGATATTGAGTGTTGATTTAGTGAGTAGAAGTGAGAAGTGGGCGCGGGTAGATGGTTGGTTGTTTCTTTTGACGCTACCCCGAGTAAAAATACCACCAAAAATCCTTCAAAAGTATTTGGTTTTTACGAGAAAAAAAATCATCTTTGAAGCATTCTTTTCTGGTTTCCTAAATTTTGCTCAACAAATTGTTTATGCGGCGTCCAAATATGTTATAATAGTTGACATGTGGCCCTCCAATTAGACGGATCCGTAATTCAAAATTTTTTCAAATAAACTCTCTTCTATATAATTGAATTTTCAAAATTCCACACCGCTCCTCCGCTCCGCCTCCTTCCCCCATATTGCAGTATGAGCCGAAAACTTTATCTTCTAAAAGACTGTTGAGGACAGATTACTGTTTTGCCTGCAGCCCCCCACAAACTGCATTCTCACAAACATCTTCCACCCATTCATCTCTCCGCCTCTTCACAACTCGCCGCCTTTTCTGTCCCCAAGGCTCCGCACACGCCAACTTCTTCTCCACGCACACACCAAAAGCCCGACTTTCCGCCATCTCACTCGTGTACCAGGCTCCTTCTCCCGGCACAGCTGCACACCACCACACCACACCAATCAACTCACACCCCCAACACACCATGCGTCGCAAACATTCGCCCACACGAGAAAAGACGAACTTCGTGCGTTCCTTCCACCAAAGCCTCTTTCCAAAAGCCGCTCAGCCGCCTCCGGGCGTTTAGGTGGGATGCTACTCAGATAATCTCTTGATTCAGATATACTGTTTAAATTTCAAAATTTTACCGCGAGCGTTGGTTTCTGATTAGATCACAAATGTTTTTGGGAATATCAACTTCATGACTAAGTTTGGCGAGAAATGGCCTGAAAGGCTCAAATTTGCGACACACCCACTCCCTTAAAAGGTGTCGCATTAAATAAGCGTTTCAACAAAAATTAGTAATAACTATGTCTTCTTTGTCAAATTTCCTTCATTGTTTATGCAAGCTTTTTTCGTATTGTCGGCTAGAAACAACACAATAAAACATCATTCGCAGGAATCTTTATCTCAAATTTCTGCTTCTGACGGCCAAAAAACGCAAAAAAACGAAAACAAATTATCAAATTTATAAGGAACTTTTTTTTAAGTAACAACCCCAACAGTTTTGTCGCCGAATCATTTGAGAAACGGAACAAGATTCGCACACGGATTTCTGCATCCAACAGCTAATAAAAAAACTCCAAGACCAAAAATTTTTTAGATGTATTTTTACCGGATGTCCGGTTTACCGGTAATTGACCGAGTAAGCGTTCTAACAGACGATTCTGAGAACACCACCACACTCATTCGAAGCTACTTTTTTTTCCAGTTGTGTACAACTTTTTGATCGGAATATTTTTTGGCAAATTCATTTTGTCATGTGACAACCGACTTAAAGGGACTCAAATTACAGTTTTTTAGTATCTTTAACATCAAGGGACCGTACGAAGCTGGAAATAATACCCTAATGTGTTTTAGCTTTTGGGGTGTTCCCCGAGGAGATTCACGCTTAACCAATCACGAGCGCCACCTTGGTTTAGGTTTAATTTAGGGCATTTCAATCTCCCCGGGGAACACCCCAAAAGCTAAAAACACATTCGGTACTTAACCTGGAAGTAGTATTATCGAAGAGAAAATGGTATGCGCAAATTTTTTTTCTCATAATTAACGCCTGTCAAAGGCGCGTCGAACTGCGCTAACTCTTTTTATTCAAAGAAAAAAATAAAAAATTGTTTTAA
>SCLH01001527.1:48100-64062 GCA_004367855.1 Oikopleura vanhoeffeni | reverse complement strand
GGAAAGAACTTTTCCGGGCGATAGACGAAAGGCAAAAGATAGGGGGTTTTTTTCAAAACTTCCTAGGCAAAAAAGATAGGCGTTTTCGAAAAGCCAAAATATAGGCATATTTGAGAATTTTTATGAATGACAAAACTATTCAAATTATTTGTCGTTTTATTCTATTTATCTAGTACAGTTGATTTGCCTTCAGAAATTTGCACACAATTTTTGTTCAAATAAATTCCCAGCAATGAGTATGAGGAGACAATCGAGATTTCCCTTCCAAAATCTTCTCGAAGGTTAGATTTTGGTTACAAGGATCCACAAAATATTTTTATGTATCAAGTAGTGGGGATTTTAACACGCGCTATAGAGATAGCAAGCATTTTAAAGATTAACTTAGTTAGGAAAGGGGATTCAGCGAAAAATTTTGTCGAATAATTTTTTCAGAAACATAAATAAAAGTACAGCCTGAGTTTTTTTAATTGGGCGATTTTTTTCTCCAGTCGGTTAGACAGCGTTTGGCCTGGAGAAAAAATCGCCCAAAACAACAAAAGCTAAAATTGGGCGATTTTTTTCTCCGGAGAAAAAAATCGCCCAATTTGCCGGAGAAAAAAATCGCCCAATTTGCTGGAACATTGAAAATCGTTCTAGTATTGAATTAAATATTATTTATTAAATAAAATATTTAATTTATTATAAACTGAGAGAAATGAGTGGAAAAATAACTTTTGAAAATTGTCGCGAGACAATTTCAACCAAAAAAAATACAACTTATCTGAAGAAGATGTTCAATCAATACACGAATATAGCTTGGGTTTTGCGCAATATTATTCAAGTAATTTTTAGTTTTAAATACTAGTTATTTCATGTCCAACTCTAACTTAACCCCCACCTGCACGAGATGTCCTACTCCCCCACCTGCACGAGAGTGTTTCAGAACCACACATAGTTAGGAGCGCACGGTAAAACTAACGAGAGAACAACAGTAGTTTGATACAAATCTTTGACCTCACGGGGTTGTTGACCCAGAAAAAAACGATTCCGGGCCAAAAAAAGGGTTTTTGCTATCTGGTGGTCAGAAACTGACTTTTTAAAACGGCCCATTTAGAGCAAGAACTTCGATTTTGAGCATACCAAAACTCTATTTACTTGATTTTTTAGAATTAGGGCCGTTGTCACAATAAAATTTTGCTAGCTGTTGATCATTATCTTGTTCCAGTACTGTTTTAACTGCATTAAACAAAAAATTGCATCAAAATAATGCATTTCCGATGAGAAATTTCTAGAACTCAGCAAAATTCTTGAAATAAAAATAAGGGGAGAACTATCGGGGGTCTGTTCTGATATTCCGCCGGCCAAAATGACACTTCCCCAAAATATTTTTGGTCTCTGTGTCTGAAACACGCTCGTGCAGGTGGGGGTTAAGCAAGACATTTAAAAAAGAAATAAAAATTATCACGTAATGAAGCTATTAAGGAGGTGGCAGCGATCCGGCAGATTGGAACATTTTATACTAACTAATTATTTTCGTAAGTCCAAATTGACTCGAGTCGATGCCATGGCATGCGCTCAAATCCTTCACCTATTAGCCGGATTTCACCTATCCGCCGGACCCTGCTGTATATGGGCTCTGGTGCCTTGGCGGAACTTTTTTTTCTGTGCTCACAGGGGTTAAGGGTCCTAAATTGCGATCAAAGGGCGCATGGTCACGCGTGACCATAAAGTTTCTCTGACAGTTAGTGACAAACTTATTAAGGGAGTATCAGATGAGGGGTCATTTATTTTGATCCGTAAATGATAGGAAGCTTTTTAAGAACATGTCAGAATTATTTTATGTTTGTTGCATTAGTGACACGTTATTTGAGCTTTAGGAAAAAATTAGCAAAAATGAATTTTTCGAAAAATAAATTCAAAATTTTTCAAAGATGGAAGAATTTGGAATGTCAGACGGGGACCAAAGTTTGAGTGCTCCGTAAAAAATAACTAAAATATATATTGAAAAACGCTTTCCTGCGATTTTGAACTGATGCCAAAAACAGCCATTTTAATGTGTGATTTTTTTTCCGATTTGAGCCAAATTTATTGAAAAAAATTTCATTTCCTAGAATTGTCTAAGAATACCATTTTTAGTGGGCGTAAAATAAAATAAAAAATCCTGTTATTTTTTCGCCAAATAAAGTTGTACTAAAACTTGCAAAAAGCATGTTTTCAGACCGGTATCAGGACCGGAACGATCATACAAACACTTTTGGTTAAATTTTCCAACAATTTCAGACGGATTTCTACTGGAATTCGAAGTGATACTCTCGTCTGATACTCTTTTAATACGAAAATATTTCGTTGAAATTTGCCTGTTAAATAATGCCAAGCTCAAGTATTTCAAATAATTAAAATTAGCGTCGAGAGCCGTTATTCCCACATTTACCTCCGTCAAGTCTTGGAAGTTTCATGGGAGAAGGAATTTTTCATCCATCTAGTGACGAAGAATTTGTGAAACCAGCCTCAAGAAGAATATTAATATCCAGTCGATCAAATAGGGGACTTATGGGATTACCAAATAAATTGCTGACAACAAAACCTGATTTTTGTCAAATATTAAAGCCAGTAAATCAAGAATCAAACGTTTCTGAAATAGAAAGAGAACATACAAAACACATTTTGAAACAATTGAATGGTTCACAAAATTACAATGTTTTTAAAAAGAAATTAAATCAAAATTCTGTATCAAACTCAACAAATAATAATATAATTTCCAGTATTATAGACGATCCAATCAAAATCGAGAAAATTTCAACAGAAATAACCACCAGTGAAACAAGACAACTAGTAGTAACAGACTCGCCGAAAAAAATAATGTCAGAAAACCACTTTGTCAAACCAGTTATTCAGTCCGTTAACTCTGAAAAAAAATCAGTAGAATTTGAGGAGATACGAGAAAACATCAAACTTGATTTGGAGATTAATAAAATTGAAAAAATATCAGTTTCTCAGAAAATCATCAAAAGTAACAATGAAGTTATACAGAACATGATTAATGAAATTAATACTAAACTCGTAAACAGTACGCATTCTTTACATATTAACAAGACAGATTTTGTTAATAATCAACCTGCCAAAATCAAAAGTGTTGAATCATTTGATAGCCTACAAAGCCTTTCAGGTTGGGTTGAAAGACATAATTAGACTCATTTTTAAATGCTCGTTTCTGATTGGTAGGCTAATCAGAGGTCTCTGATATCCTGTTTAGAAGGAGTGAACACAAAAAACGCGAGAATGTACGAGATTGAGAAATAACCGTCCCTGATAGGCCGACAGGCGGCCTGTACTCTCACCCATCGCTTAAAATCCCTTTTCTACACCACACTGATATCGGACACAGGATTTGTTCTTCATAGGCAAGATGTTTGTGCCTATGATTATTCCTAAACTGAAACCCATATATTCGTGTTGTTTCTAGTATTTTTTAATCGACCCTGCAAACCCTTTTTTGGCCTTTAACCCTTGTAAGCACAGAGCCACAATTGTGGCTCAAGCAACCTTAAAATTTCTAAAAAAGGCCAAAAAACGGGAATCGTAAGAATTCTTTCTTTCAAACACATTATAATAAATTTAGATTCGGTTCCAAAAAAATAATTGAATTTTTTTTTGAATGTTTGGTTCCAGTATTACGTGGAGTTGATTAATTAGAATTTTTCGCCTATATTTCACTTCCGGAGAAATTATTTCGGAACAAGAAATAAAATACAAATGTGAGATTAGCTAGTTTTTAGGAAAGTTTTTTGTGCATGCATAACAGTTGAAATCAAAATTTATGGTATCTAGGAGCAGTTAATTTTTTTCGGAAGTGAAATTTTTTAAATTTTTTGCGATACTCATGAAAAAATTAAATAATTATAAAAGTGAATTTAAGCAATCAAAAATTATCCACATTTGTACTTCATTATCATATTCACTTGAAAATAATAAAAACAAATGTAATAATCTGCTTTTATAGGGAAAAATAAACATTTTTTATCAAGAATCATGATTTTTCCATCAAAATTTTTGACTTATTTATAAATTACTTAAGATTTATAAAATATAAATCAAAGCGGACAAAAGTGTGACGTAGGCAAGATACTTGTGCATCGTTTTCAACAAAAAATGCAACTTGTGTATACAACTGTGACCGTGTATTACGTGATATGATATACTTTGCTTTTCTTACTATATTTTCTAGAACAAAAAATTAAAATTCTAGAATATAAAATGTCGTATGAAAAAATATTACCTTCAACTTTCTTATGAAGAAAAAATTTAAATTCCAACTGCCTCAAGCTTTCTGTAAACAATGTTCAAAGTAAAGCCACAATTGTGGCTCTGGTGCCTTGGCGGAACTTTTTTTCCATATTCTGCAACATAAGAATCGGGCTTCTGGTACGCAATCGGGGTGGAGATCGATATAATGCATACTGCACAGCACTTTGGCCCTGCCTCTCAAGCTGGGCCCTGACTCTTAATATAAACTAATTATGAGAATCATTGTACAACTTTTTCAACCCAAAAAGAACCTATGAAAAATTTAGAGGTAAATAAATTTTACTACATGCCTCATACTGGAATAATTCCCATTACGCCATCAATATCAACTGAAAATAATCCGTTGTCAATGATGAACATAACAAACCAAGAAGTAATAACTACTGATAGACCGATCACAGCCCAATCCATTCGTGGTGAAAATACCATTTCTGCAAGGAAATCATCAGCATTAAAACATGAAAGAAAATTGTCGATAAAAAATTTAAAAAAAGGGAAGAGGCTAATAAAAATATAAGTACCTATAATATTAGTAGGTAGAAATAAGCTTTTTGGATGTCACTTTTTACTCATGGTTTACAGTATGTTTAGGTACCCCACCGTGAGAAATATGCAAAAATGGACACATTAACGCGTGAGAGTTAAGAGGTGACCTTTTCAGGAGATACTAAATTAACCCCGAGAAAAATTTTGGGACAAAAATTTTTTATGAAAAATGACCCAAAACTGGTCGGTGTGGGTTAAAAAGGCTCAAAACTCTCTAAAATTCTTCAATTTAACGCGTGCGAGTTTCGAGCCGAACATTAGCGGATACTAAGTTGACCCCGAGAAAAATTTTAGAACACATTTTTTTCTGAAAAATTACCAAAAACAGGTCAGTG
Source organism: Oikopleura vanhoeffeni (assembly GCA_004367855.1). NCBI lineage: Eukaryota > Metazoa > Chordata > Appendicularia > Copelata > Oikopleuridae > Oikopleura > Oikopleura vanhoeffeni. The sequence continues at coordinate 58,897 of SCLH01001527.1, read as the reverse complement.
AGGGTTAAAAACCTCAAAACTCATCTTCTGAAAAATGACGCAAAAAAAGTTTTTTATTTTGTCACTTGTCTTCTTTTCCGTATTTTTTAAACCTTATTACAAATATCGGCACATGAAAAAGGGAAACTGGATCGTATCGTATCTAGGGGGGGGGATTCAAAAACTTGATCGTATCGTATCTAAGGGGAGCAAAATAAAAAATGGATCGTATCGCATCTAGAAGGTGTTAAAAATAACTGGGTCGTATCGTATCTAGGGGGGAAGGGTAAAATAAAAATCGGATCGTATCGTATCTAGAGGGTGTAAAAAACTGAATCTTATCGTATCGTATCCAGGGAAGGGAGTAAAATACAAACTGGATCGTATCGTATCCAGAGGATGAAAAAATGGATCGTATCGTATCTAGGGGGGGGGGGGTTAAAATAAAAAGTAGATCATATCGTATCGTGTCGAGAGGGGGTGATTTGAAAACTGGATCGTTTCGTATCTAGGAGGTCGAAATTAAAAATGGATCGTACCATATCTAGAGGGGTTGATTAAAAACTGGATCCGATCGTATCTTATCGCAAAAAACGATACGATCCGATCCTAAAAATACAATACGATCCAATTGTGCCGATCCCTGCCTTATTAACTATTTTCAACAACAGCAAAAATAATCAAATAATTTCAGTTGCTTTCTGTAGGGTAATAGGCGTAAAAATTATGTTCCAATAATACTTGATGAACTAATGATAATTAAAATTTGAGAATTATTGATGACCGAGCTTCCTGAAGAAATATATTTTCTCGGGCGATTCCGGGCCCGAGTTTGCACATTCAATTTAAAGAGGAGATTTTAAGGTTTTGCGAGATATAACTTTTTTTTAAATGGGATCAAATGGAACTTGCTAAAAATAAGTGATTTCCAAAAAAAACTTTTAAAATGAGCGAATTTTGATGAAAAACCACGATACCAGGAAAACTGGTGGACCAAAATTTGAAATTTCATAAAACTCACCAGACCGGTCATTCTGGTCCAGTTAGAGCAAAATCCATGTCTTACGGTGGGTTCCCTAAATATGTGACATACTTAGGGGCATACGGTATGACTCTTACCCGGGAGCACTATCTGCCAAACGAAGAGCGTCAGCAATAATTTCATAGACTTATAGCCTATAAGTTATAGGGTCAACCCTTCTCAAAAAAACTGAATCCGACCATGAAAAAATTCTTGAGCCACCTGGTGGTCAGAAATTGAGCATGAAAAAACAACTTTTTAGGCTTTGTGAAGCACTTTACGGTATAATATATTTCTTATTTCATTTTTTAATTAAAAGGATCGCGTTAAAAAAACGTTAAGCTACTTATTACAAAAAACAATTTTGGTCATTTTGATGAAAAATGCGTAGGCGGAAAAGCTGATAACCCAAAAAACTGTAAGCTGCAGAGGTTCGCTCTAAAATTAGAAGAAATTATAAGCCACCTTGGCGGGCTAGGGAGGGCACTAAAATGGACAATTTAAACTTTAAAATGCCATTTCACTCAAGAAAAAATTTTCAAAAATTTTTTCAGTTTTAAAATTTTCTCTTACAATTCTGCCCCGGGTATTTTGTTTCATGCGTTGATAAAATTATTAGTTTAAAAGACGATTTTACTCCCGGGTATGACCCTAGACATACTGTATGTCTAAGGTGCGCAACGGGAACCATACAGACCAAACTAAAACCGTTGATAAAAATTCCTTTGTTATCCGGTGGTTATCGCCATAAAAAAAACGATTCCGAGCAAAAAAAATTTCGGCCCTCTCTTTTTTTTTGGTGGTCAGAAAATGAGTCTCAAAAACCCTCATTTTGAGCACTGACTTCTATTTTGAGCATAATAAACGCATTTTTTTAGTTTTCTTATGATAAGAATCGTACTCACATGAAAATTTGCTTTATTAAAAAAAAATTTGAAAAATAAAATGTTTGAAAATTTTCTAAAAAATTTGGGTCATTTTGACAAAAAAGTGCGTGGGCGGAACATTTTGTAAGCTGGATATCTCCTTACACGGACCTTTGGATAGTAAATTTTGTTTATTGATTTTATGCAGAATTCGCAGAGCTTTACGATGAAGGTAACAAGCCGAGCGCGAAAGACCTCGGAGAAAATGCAAATTTCGACTTAAGATTTTAACCGTCGTTTTTCCTGGTCGAAATGCCAAAAAAAAACGGAAAAAAATAATTCATTTAATTTCTTCGTAGTTTTTTGTCCCGATATTTATTTTTGTTTTGGTCTCATTTTCTTAATTTAACTCTCGTAGTGGCCGACAATCTCTGGACCCGTAGTGTCTTCTTGACTTTCGTGACCAGACGTTTTAAATCAAGCATATAACCAAAGATTCATTATTAACATATATTTTTTCATTGTTGATAATATCTTTCAAATAATTCTCCACAGTCCTATAAAAACAATTTGTGTAAATTTTTTTATAAAAATGCATCAAATGTGAATAAGAAAATTAAAATCTCTCATTTTCGCCGATTCTCACAAACAAGTGCATAAGTAACACAAATTTAGGGTTAATTTGACATTTTCAAATTTGAAATATTCAACCGTCACCAATTTGGGTATTAAATATGCAAAAAACATTGAATGTTTTATTAAAATTTTTAAAAAATCAGCTTCATAAAAATAAAAAAAAAGAACTATTTTTGATAACAAAGTTGAAGCCCAATTCCAAGTTCACCGTAGAGGCTTGTGAGTACCCTAAAAAGAATCGGAAAGGTCGACTTTCTAATGAAAATATTAGCAACTATTATGTACTTAACGGTCACTAAAGAGCAAAAAATGGTCAAATTTTTGAGATTCACAGGGGATTGTTGCTCTCGGCGACCTTTCAATACATAATTGACCCATAGTTGCTAATATTTTCACGAGAAAGCTGACCCTTCCGATTATTTTGAGAGTCTTACGAGTCTCTACGATGAACTTTGAAATTTACGGTAATTTGATATACGGTACACAATATACGGTATTTTGAAAAAGTACTCAAATCACATAAAAAAAACTTTGAGGAGCAATTTCAAACGTTTTTAAGACTTTTTTTTCTCATTACACCAAAGTCCGAATAAAATCAGTGACAAAATAATTCAAAAATAAGGTTTGGAATATGTCATAAATTAATCCTTATTTCTTCAAAAAATAAGATCACGTGACGTTTTTGGAAAATATTATTATGTTCAAAACTCTTAAATTAGGTGTTTATTGGCCCAAAAATTTTTTCGGCGTAATTTGATCACAATTTTTTACTTGAACCAAAACCTTATTCCTAATTTGAGAGTCACGTGATCGTTTTTGGACTTTGGTGTAATTGAAGAAAAGTCTAAGAAACTTCTAAAAAACTACTTCACTTTTTCAAAATTGATTTAAGTAATTTTTGAAAAAAAAACAGTACTACTTTTACTCACCTTATTTCTTGAATATACGGTCACGTGATCATTTTGAGGCTACGGTTTAATGGGAAAGAAGTCTTAGAATTTTTTAATGATTCCGCTCAGAGGCTTTTTTTGATGATTTAAATTTTTTTTGCAAAAAATAGGTACCGAAATACTGCCCTTTTAAAGTTTAGGGAATGCTGCTGACAAAAAATGCGTAGGCTTGTAAGCAAAAAAATATGAATTTATAGTAAAACGTAGGCGTGTTATTTCCTTTATTTTATGCTTTATNTACAGTAAAAATTTTCGAAAAAAAAACGCACAAACGTCAATTATCCAAATAGTCGATCTATCACTTTGTAAATTGTCATTCATACATGATTAAGGGTTCTAAATTGCGATTAGAGGCGATTAAAGTCCAGAAAGACACTACGGGAGTTAAAACTTAGAATTTTGACCGCTACGCACCCTATGTATGTCCCTTTTTTCGGGGATTGTGCCCTTACGACGCAGCGTTGTCGACGCTATGGAAACTCCCGCCAAAGAAAATGCTAAGTTTTGAACGATGACATTTTTTTAAAAACAAGCTATTGTTTGTGCTTTATCACCGGACAATCACAGCGCTCACTTGGTGAAAGTATTTATAGCGTCGTAACTTACGACTCGTAAGGGAACGACCCCCGAAAAAGGGACAAACTAATGCAAAAATGTTTTTGATTCGGGTCAAGGCTGACTCACTGGTACCGTTCCGGTTAAATTCATGAACATAAAGCATTTTTATAATAAAATTGATGATGCAAGTTTTAAGTTTTTTTAATAGAATTTTTACTGCAGAAAAAATATATATTTGGGTAATACAAATTGTGTTGTACCGCGGTATACCTTGGAGTTGGTTGAAATTTGTAGAAAGAAATTTTCCCGTTCGGAAATCAATGATGCCTTGAAAAATATTTTTCTGAAAAACTGTGTTGTTTTGTACAAGAGTAATTTATTTAGAAATAACCCAATCACGTGATATGAGTTAACTAACCAAATAACCGGTAAATTAAGTCCTGGGTTAGCAACATGGGCTGAAAGTATTGACGTCAATAATTGCAAACTAATTTTATTAGCCTCTGCTGTCGGAACTAAATTAAAAACCGGGATTCGAGAAAAACGCATTTTGCCCCGGAAACCGACCAATCGATTACCAACTATACATACTAGACATACGGATATAATTAAAAGCACTGGTAGGAGAAAATCATCACGAAAATATCGCAGTAAACCTAGCAGTACAAGTAATTTCACGAGAAAGTACTCCAAGAAAACAATGGCGGAGACTTCATCTTTATGCAAAAAACATGTAACTGGGAAATTTCTAACCTTTGCAACTTAGTTTATTATAATAAATTTCTTCATAAAACTAATTTCTCCATTTTATTCCATAACTCATAATTTTTAATGTTTTTTTAACATAAAATTCTAAACAAGTTTCAACGCATCACTGAAAGTGATTTACTGAGATGAAAGTTTTATAAGCATTCATAATTTTTTAGCAGAATAAGCAAGCATGAACGTCGTTCATTGAACGACTACAAAAAAATATGTTCAAAAAACTTAAAGTTTTGATCACTATAAAACGGTTTAAATTGACTTTTGATTGAAGCGTTGTGAGTCAAACTGGATCTATACGATTGCTAAAATGTATTTTTGATAGACTTTATGTAAATTGAATGACTTTCGAATGGTAAAATTCATTTCCCGGGTCAACTGGCTTCCCCGAATTTTCCTAAATAATAGCCTTTCCCAGAAATGCTTCAGACTGCGGCCATCTTAAAAGGTATGGTCCAATGGTCCATACCGTATGGTATACCATACGGTATGGTACAATTTTTCCAAAGCAACTTCAGGCGTCCACTTTGATTTTTGAAATGATGATAATACTACCCTGAGCGCAAATTGCATTATGTGCGATCCCAATCACCGTGTTTATTTTTTTTCTTCAAATTTCACCCCAAAACGATGATTTTTAACCTTTTTATGGCAATTTTCCACAACTGCGTTCCGTTTAGGTTGTCCTTTCAAAATCACTTTAAGTTAATAACTGTACCTTTAACACGCGATCTCCAGTATTCATAAAAATACTGTTTGAGTAAAATCGCAACTTTTGGAAATTTACGTATACAGTCCCTGACCCCTTAAAGCGCATTTTCATTTGTCAAAATCTGTCGCTTTAAGGAGTCATAGTCTATGACTCATAGTGTGGACGCGACCGAGCCAAGTCAAAAAATGAAAGTTTTCATATCAATGTTAAAAATGCCTGGAGGTGGGGTAATCCACCCCAGGAAAGAAAAAGTTCAATATAGACTTTTTTCTATTTTAACTCCTAGGTGTCCAAAATGGCGTTTTTCTTAAAAATATGACTTTGCATTGCTTTCTAGAAATATTGATGGAGGTATTAGCAAAGACATATTTATCAGATGTTCCTTGTACACTTTTACGGCATATTTGGTTAAAAAAATATAGTATATATGTCTCCGGAAAAACTAATTTTTTTCAGAAACATTGAATTGAAATTTTCATCAAAAAATATGTTCTTTGGACTCAAATTCTAGAACTTTACGAATATCCACAGTGTGTTTTCTATGTACTAAGTACACCTTGAACCCATTAAAGATCAGAAAGTTTATAAATTGTTCTATTTAGCTTTTAAAAGGCAAATTTTTCAACTCTCAGGTGTTCAAACAACGTTTTTTTGAAAAATTATTACTTTGTATCGCATTCTAGAAATATTGACGGGGGTTTAGCAGAGAACATATTTATCAAATGTGCCTTGTACACTTTTACGGCATATTTAGTTATAAAATATATAAATTTGCCTTGGGAAAAGACTACAAATGTTCTTTCGGAAACATTGAAATTGAAATTTTTGAGGTGCTTCAAAATCGTTTTTTTCGTTTTTTCAGAAAAAACATAAATGTACATCTTTTTTTTCAATGCTGACTTATTTTTTTGGGTAGAGCGTAAAATTTCGCTCAAGATTCAAATTTAAAATTTACTGTAGGACATTGATCACGTGGTGTAGCACTGGAAATGTAGGTGCCCAAAAACTCGAATTATTTGAAATCAATGATTTATGGTACTTTAAAGATGCGCAAGCATCGACTTTGTAAAAACGGTATTAGCAACTATAGGTTTAAGATGACCACAGGTGGTGCTATAGGCGATTCCGTGCTTTTGTGATGTTAACAGAAGCTCGGTATTTAGCATTTACAGGAAAGATCATAATAAGAAATTAATGAAAGTAAACATTAAATAGGAAATTTTTTGATAATTCATTAAGATTTATTTTTCTAAAATTTTGCCTATCGCTGATTGGTTGAAAAATAAAAATGCTTAAAAATCACTTTTGACCCCAGAAATGAAGCCTCATGATTGAAAAAGACTGGAAAACATATTTTGTAACAAATCGGAAATGGTAGTTAAGAGAAATCGAAATTACGAAAATTGTCAATTTTAGCATAAACAAAACTTTGAATTAAGAATTTGAGGAACATGTCAATATGAGAAATAAATGAAAGCCACTATTACATAGGAAATTTTCTGGGGGTTTATTTTGATCTATTTTTACAGAAAATTTTTTCAAAATTTTGCCGATCGCTGATTGGTTGGAAAATAAAAAAAGGTAAAAGTCACTTTTGACTCCGGAAATAGAACCGCATGATTAAATTATACTAGAAAAGATATTTTTGGATTGCGTTGCAAATCAGAGAATGGTTGTTAAGGGTACTCAAAATGACAAACATTGTCAATTTGAGGAGGGGGGGGGGGTGCGACTCTGATTTGATATATTCTCGGTGAAATATACTGAAAACTAAGAGCTCATGAGAAAAACCGAAAATGCTGATTTGTAGATCTTTCTTTAATCTTGCGAAATAATGCATCACAAATAAGTTTTGACCATCACACCACTAGGTACAGTGTGTTGACAATAAGACACTTTCAAAACTGCAAAATCTATCTCCTTCCAGACGGTACATCAAATTGAGCTCCAATTGTCACAGATCACGTAACGGTAGTATGTGAAACTTTTAAGGCAAGCTTTTTTTGGATCCGGTGAATGAACAATTGTAGAACGCCAAATAACCGACGATTTCATACAAGTTCAGACTTCAAAATCTTACTCCTCCTTAAACACATCAGATTCGCTCCAAATAAACAAGAACTCTTCTGAATTGAACTAACTTCTCAAAAACGAACGAGTCGGTTATCCATTTGGCTCGAAATCTGAAAGTTTAATTTCTTAATTTTTATAGTAACACTAATATTTGTTTAGGTTTCCATTTATCAGAAATTAATTTTTTTTCTTTGAGATTGTCAAAATAATTAAAAACACAAATAAATTTGTAATTTATTTCAAGTCGATATTTTGCCATTTTCGGCATCATCAGGACTACAGTACAAAGTTTAAACAGAATATAAAATTTTTAAAATAATCCTTCCTGAATATATTCAAACATATACTGTCCTGATGATGCCGGAAATAGCAAAATATCGACTGTAAATAAATTTATTTGTAATTTTTATTATCAGAAATTGTCATCCACGATCTTTTTGTAACAAGATTTTTCAAACGTGCCGAAGAACACCGTACTTTCTCGCGTGCTAAGAAAACTTACTATCACATGCACCGGTGCCCAGTTTACGTTAAAAAGTTACTGGAATATGAAAAAATCCACATTCCACCGAAGTCTGGCTCAAATTTTAAAACTAAAGTGCGTGACCAATTTTTTATGGACCATTTTAAAATACTGGAAAAAAACTTTAAGTCTTACAAAGATCTTTGTGCAGCCGAATCGTACTTTATTCGGATACATAGACCTTCTTTGAATGATCAGAAGGATCATAAGAGTTTTGCACTATTTTAAAAGTGGGCCAAAAAATAAGTCTTTTCTGTGCCCACACAAATTTCGTGATCTCTAGATTTCAAATCTGTGAAGTCTTGAAACTTATTTTAGTTACTTCTGAAAAAACCTGAAAGATGCTAACGCGAAACGTAGTTTAATAAAAATATAAGATTTTTCAAACAGTTAAATATTTTGGCAATATTTGCAGTGGGAAATATCTCGAGCAAAAAATATCAAAATTGTTATTGAGACAGTTTTCATGGAAATTGTGATACTTTTAGCTTTTTCTCAGAAAGTTAAACTCCGAGGTCCTTCGGAAAAAACGTGATGACATTTTTTAAGAAAATATATTCATTTTTATGTAAATTGTTGTCCACAAAGTTGATCCCGTCGTCTTTGGCTTTAAAATAATGTGGGTTTAATCTACAGGGCGATCGTTCTCTTTTGAGAATTTTTTGAGTGTAAAAATTGAACGTTATTGCAAGGCAACACTCACAAACCATAAACTTTTAAAAAAATCGAAAGAAAAATTCGAATTTTCATTTTTTGATAATTTTTCTGAGAGATAGCGAAGAACTAGATAAGAATCATGCCAATCGTATTGGATCGTTTGAACAAATGCATTTATTTTTAATAACTTTTTTGGTGATTTTTTAGGTTGATGATATGCGTTCGTTGAGACATTGGACTTGATTATACTTTGAAAAGACTTTAACTGAAAGCTTCCAGTACTGATAAGAATGTTTTTCCGAGTTTTGAAACTAATAATTAAAAGAAAATAACATAAGAAACTAATTTCAAGGTTACCAATGTACGGAAATCAACAATTCCTGAAACCGATCCGATCGAATGTTTTTAGCCAACCGATCCGATCCTGATCCGATTCAAAACAAATTTGAGGCGACCGATCTGATTCAAAAAAATGACTTTAACTCACCAGGTCCTGAAATATGGATATCACTGGTCTGAAACTACGCCGAAGAAAATACCAGGGAATTTTACCTGGCTGGCTGGCGTTGGTCAAGGTGCTAACGATAGTTATAGATTTGTTATAGATTTTCCAAATAAAGGCCTATGCATACAAGTGAATGCTAAAATGTCAAGGACTAAACTCATCATGCTCAATTTTTAAAAACCATAAGACTTTTTTATTAAGTAACTGCATTTTTGATCCGGAGCCCTGTATTTGCCGCATAGGTCACGAGCAGTTTATTCATAATTCACATTTGGTTATTTATGTGAAGTTTGCGAATTATTTTTGTTTCAACATATATGGTCACCTGTAGAAAGATTTTTCAGAATTTCATATTTTCTTAAATTTGAGAAAAATGAAGGTTGCATTTATACTTTCTCGTATAGTAAGTAGGCGAATATTTTGAGCAAAATGACAGGAAATTAACCTGATGCAAGTGATGAAGCGGCTGTAGCGAGATGGATGGCTAGGCAAAACGATTGGTCGTCGTTTGCCACTATTTCAACGATTCCAGAATTGAAAGGTTTAACTAAGCATTTAGGATCATTTTTTTAACATTTCCGCGAACTTATTTCTAAGGCAAATATAGTTATACCATTCATTTCAAATTGACTGGTGTTAATTTCGAAGCTTAATATTGCCAACGAAGAACTTTTTTGGAGTTTGAAAATAAGTGTGCGAAGTAAAAAATATGTCATTTTTAAGATTCATATATAAACTCGTAACGATAAAAGGCTAATGCTTATATTTCTGGAATGTCCTTGAAAATATGGACAAAATTCAATAAGGAGGAATCCAAATTTCCAAAAACCAAAGTCAGAAAAGATTTGAAAGAGTTCCAAAATTTCAGCGTCTCCTGTAAAAGTCAATATCAAAAACTTGCCATGATTAAAATGATAAAAAGAAAACGGCGAAGATAAAATTGTAATAAGTTCGAAGAATATCTCTTTATCACTTTTTGGTCAGAATGCTTAGCCACTACTTCTTTTAACGTGTGATTTTAACGTTGTGGCTACGCATTCTAACCAAAAAGTGATAAAGGGATATATGATTATGCCGAGTCGCAAAATTTTTCTGACTTTGTTTTTTGAAAATTTTGATTTTTCTTTTATTGAATTTTGTGCAGATTTTGCCGCCAGCATTGCCGACACATGAAAAATGAAATGTTTTGTCAAATATCTCTAGAGTTTTATATTACTTTTTATATTTTTCACGATAAAAATGACAACACTTATGATTGGTGACCAATCTTTGAATTTTTCCTTGTAATTTGTTTTTTGAGTCGGTGTCTAGTGTACCCAAATTGGTCAAAATGAAAATTATTTGCGATTTGACCAATAAATTTGAATGAAGATGAGATAATTTGCAAACGTCATTAGGCGTTAATGCTCCAATCAGACTTTCGTGAAATTTGATATCGAGAGGAGGCCAAACCAATTTTATCATTCTGGAATCACGTCCACGATGGAAAATTTAGAGATTTTTACGGGGAAAATCCTCAATGATGAATCGGGAACAAATACGCAGCCGTTATTTG
>SCLH01001527.1:31378-44730 GCA_004367855.1 Oikopleura vanhoeffeni | reverse complement strand
AACTTAAGGGTATCCCGGTTCCTACATTTTATGCAGTAATTATGTCATAAAAATGCACTAAATCAATTGTTTATGTTTTGAACGCATAAAACAACCCAAATGACAACAAAAAAAATTTCGAAAATTTTGCGTTTTTTCGATTTTTTTCTAAGTATTTTTCTCAAAATTATGTTCAAAAATAACGTTTGTGTCAATTTGACCACTAAAACTTCAAAATATCGGGTTGACGTAAGCCAACTTTCTCTTCAGTGTTTCCTCAGCTTTCTTTTGAGCCTACTTTCGAAAAAATCGAAGCACATTTTTTTTCGGAAATTTTTTCACGTGACCTTGAAAAATTCATATTTTTTGTTTGGGGTCGAAATCTGACAAAAACGCTCCTACAAAGTTTCTGTTTGTTTAGAGCTAGCTTTTGCAAAAATTTGAGTAAATTTTGAAATTTAACCTAGGAGGAGTAGGAATTTCCGATGAAAAAAGTCCAAAAACCGGTATTTTGGACCGGTTTTTTACGTATTCTAGAATAAATATAGCACTTATCGACAAAAGCTCTCCTACAAAGTTTTGTTTACTAATTATACAGGTTATGTTAAAATTTAGGTTTATTTCAAAATATAACCTCAGAGGAGTAGGAATTTCGGTTTTGGCTTAGGTGGCTCTTGTGCCGCTTATGTGTGAAGGAGTGTGGTCATACAAAAAAGTTTTGACAAATTTTTTTTGCAAGTTGAAGGCTAGTTCTACAAACTGGCTAATCTGAATAATATCTTTGAAGCCGTGTTTCGCTAATATTTTATCGAGAATATGTCAATTTAGGGACCGGGATACCCTTAATGGCAAATTACCAGTAAACTTAATTGAAAACTGGTTATTTCAAATTAAGGAACATTACTTTGAAGGTACATAGGTCTATATTGAGAAAAATCTATAAACCAAGTTTAAAGGTTTTCATCAAGAGTCTATATCCGTATCTGTCAAAAAGCATATTTTATTTAAATGAAACATTTAAAAATGTCTTGGTTTCGATTTATAGACAGAAGTATCGAAAATGTTACTTTTACAACTTCAGGTGTGTCCGCATTGAGTCCTTGGAAATTAAATTATCATTACAATAAATGATATTTCGAAATTTACCATTTAAAAAAATGATTGAAGATATTTGTTAGATATTTGTTCATTGGTCGTAACTCCGAAATCCGACGTGTGATAGTGATTTTCTGAAAAATATTTGTATAATTGCGTACAAAGATTGTGCAATTACATGTAATAGGATATAAAAGTATTGTTGAAAAAGTTATGAAATCGTTGAAACATAGGAACCCACTCTTTTCAGGGGGTGGTGTTAGTGATTTTCGGGATTTGCGATAGTCCGATTTTGATCTCAGCGGATTCGACACAATCGACTGAGTCCCTGAAACAAATAAAATTTTGTTGTTTTACACCAAATCTCAAAACACTCCCATATGTAAGCTATAGAGTCTAGGACCCTTGTTTGAAACAAAATGACTCGTCTTACACTGCGGTTAACCAGATAGTTGATTTAAGTGATACTCGGATATGGTACTGGTGTAAATGAAGTCATTAGTTCAAGAATAGAGAAACAAATGTATGTTTCATAATTGTCTTATCTTCAGTGGTTAAGAACAAAGCCTTGCAAATCCAAAAATCACCAACACAACCCCCTCGAATTCAGCACTTCCGCCTATAAATTTTCAACTCTTATTCAATTCTGTACACTTTCAGGCCTTCAGTATATAATGTGCAAAAGTGAATATCACTTTAAAAACAGCGACTTTCAGGCCGTCAGTATACAATGGGCAAAAGCCAATAATACTTTATGATCTTCAATTATTTTTGAGTACTAATGATAATTAATTGCGGTAACAAAAGCTTAATACAAATCTTGGCTTGATGATCAGCGATTCAATTTCCATGCAGATCCAAATAGAAGTGTCAAGTGCGATAAGGTCAAGCGACTAATTCGAGCTATAATCGAGAAATCCGACTAGAAATATAAGGCAATGTGGTGTAGTTGGTAAACACACTCAAATCATTATGAGAGAGCCGCGGGTTCAAGCCCCGACTTGTCTATTCCCCCTTTTCAGTCATTATGGACCTAACAATGGTAGACAAAAGTGGCACCCTTCAAGTATTCTGGATTCTAGAGTGGTTAATCCGATAGGAATAACTGTGGGATAGTACAGTCCTCAAGCGAGTACGGGAACTCTAGGACTAATAAAGGGCTGGCCACCCGAAAGTGAGCAAACCTGTAACCAATCCGTTATACTGAGCATTCGAATATCGTATACAACCCAAAACAAGGGGCTCATGAATCTTGAATTGTAGTTATTCGATTCGATTATAAGGCCTGTGTGCCGAATAATCACCCACATTCAGGACTAGCCTCTGAGAGGTCACGAACTCAAAAATTATAAAGTTTGTAATCAGCGAGATTCCCAGTCGAATTTAAGGGAGGTGTCAGGTGCGATTAGGTCAAGCGACTAATTCGCGCAGAAAAAAAAAAAAAAAAAAAAAAAAGAAAAGAAATATCTAATAGAGTTGGATATAGAATTAAGACGGATAGATTAAGAAATAGATATATATTTAAAAAAAATATATAAAATTGTGAAAATCAGGTACCAAAAGTGGTTACTGTTGTTTTATAACCAATTTAGGCCTAAATGGAAGCCCATAAAGTTAAATAAGTCCAAATGAATTTATCGCATCGAGAAGACCATTTGGACATTTATTTTATAAAAGACGCTGATATTATTTTCCTATAATATTTTTAGAGAGCAAAATAATTTCTTAGATAAACATGGCATATTTCTCTCATGAGTTAATCATAGGGGTATGTATCACGTGTTTGATGAACCTTGCCTTTGAACGTGGTTTTGCTAGAATTTAAAATAAACAAAATATAAAGAGGATATGATTAGTTTTTTTTTGAAAGTTTCTTACTTAAACTTGATATCTGATGGGAAAACTAAGGTTGATAATTTCTAATAAGAGTTTTTCTGTAAACCAACGTCTCAAAAAGCCTCTGAAAAAGGCCGTTTATGCCTTGGCGGAATTTTTTATAATATGCTTTCTTGAGGGTATTAAAACACTTAAGTGGTAGCATTTGGTGGTGAAGAAGCCACTGGTTAAATGAAGCCAGCTTCGATAGATAATACAAAGCATTTATCGCGAAAAATATAGTGCCATTTACTCTCTCTAATACAATGTTATTTGCACAAAAGTAATTTGACGGTACACCTTCTATCACTGTTTTACCAAAATGTGAAGTAAGAACTAAATCCATATGATGAGAATTCCATCAATATCCCACATTATAAACCTGTATCTCAGGATTGTGATGCGGGAGTTGCTCCGATCTCCAATGGCCTATATTAGGTAAGGCACACATCATTATGAAATCATACATTGATGATGTCTATCAACCCATACCAAAATTGATGCGTCCAGTTTTTGTGACGATTCCGGGAAGTTATGTAACTGGGCAACTGATTGCAGAGGTAAGAACAATCTAAGCTCAACTAAATTAATAAAAATCCGAAATTAAGAGAGAAAATATCGTTTGAAGTAGAATGTGCTCGTGGAAAAAAAAATACTGTTATAGAGTTTGTGCCCCTTGGAAATATGTAGTCCAAAACTACTCATTATTAGATGATGTAGGATAAAACTAAGAAGCTCAAATCAAAATGCCCGAAGTTTATTTTTTGAATTAAAATAAAGAAATTTAGATGATTATTAATCTTTCAAATAATCTAAACAATTCTTGCGTGTTCGACGCAGATAAAGTTTCCGCGCGTCATAATCGTGCACTAGTTCCTTGAGGCCGGTTTTGGTTTGAGCAGTTGAGCGAGGAGTGGGGTAGTCCGTGGCCTTGATCTAGGTCCCACCCTGGGGTTTTCGATTCCTCCGGAACTTCTCCAAATTTTTTCTATAGTAAGATCCGCCACAATTTTGCTTGATGCCAAATATAAAAGTTGTCACTTAAAGACACGTTTTAAAAAATCATTCTGAACTAGAATTTAGCTATGTCACTGCGTCTTGAAGAATAACCTTTGACAGTTTCTTCCGATGATTTTTCTTAGTAATGTAACAAGATTATCAAGAGCACAAATATTTATACTCTCATCTCAGAACTTGTACCTGAATACTATTACCAATGATGTTTTATAAACTTTTAACATAAAATCTCATGAATATTTTAATCAAACTTAGATATATAAAATAGAATATGCTTCTTTTAATATTGTGATTTCCATCATAAAAACAATAAAAGCTCAGTCATCCTAAGACCAGATCATTATTATTAACTACTGATAATCAGATACAATAAATAATCACTGAATCATTATCAGATGAACCCCACAATCTTAAAATAAAAATCCGAAATGTACAACTTGCAAGAAAAAGTCCAATCAACCGACTTTTCGGAGTGAGTTTTAAGTCCGGATTAATTTCTGCCAAATTGACCAGCAAGCGACAATATGTAGAGCATATTTCAAACCCTGGAAAAAAATGTTAAAACTGTTGGTAAGGTGGTTACAGCCGTCCACGAGAGGCTATCCTTATTTGGATTAGTCGCCGAAAAATTCCTGCCAACGCGATCCTATTAGCTTAACGTGATAGGCAAAATACGTAATTCCCCTGGAAAATTGGCATTATTTCACATTACACGGCTTTATCGTAACGTCGGCGGCACTTAATATTGGTGCACAACAGGCTATCCTTGTTGTTCCCAAAATTTTTGCAACGCGGATTAACCCAGCTGGATCTTTATCCGGCAAAATGAAGTAATTTTTCTTGAATTTTTCTAAAGTTATCTTGTAACGCTCATTAATCTTCTTAAATGATGGTTTCAAAAAAAAAAACTTAATCAGCCGAGGAACTCGTAAAAGATTTAACAAACAGGAATATAACCATAAAAAAGTTTTTTAATTGTGATGGGTCGAGATTTGTTTGGCGAAATGGGAGAAATTGCCTCGCATCTATTCGAAAATTTATTCAACATTTTGAAAAAAATTTATGTCGCTTCCCAATTTTTTCGCACACAAAATGTCCTTTTATTCCGTTATTATTCATAACTATCAAACATAGCTCAAAGGCTTGCATTTGCTGTAACACGTTTAGTTCAAGATTCGAAAAAGCCCCGGAAAAAATAATTAATTGACTTTAAAAGAATCTACCTAATTGATCAATACTATGGTAAATAATTAGCCAAAAATACATAAAATCATATTGATCGAAATTATAAAGATATCAAATATTACACAAGACATTTATTTTTCTTATCTCGCTATAAATAAATAGATTTTTTGAATTAAATTTGTCTGGGCTTATTAACGTCGCCTTTTCAAATCTTTTTATAAGTCGGTCTTCCCTGCCCGAGAATTAATTATTGGTTGATCAGATTTGATTTAAAACACAGTAAGCTAAACGGTTTGATTTCACAAGAGATTTGTCGTTGAACTAAAGAAAACTAATAAAACTCAGGAAAAAATAAGTTTGAGTCACTGTTTTATTTTTCGTTGCTTTTTAATATTTTGTTTTATCTAATTTTTATAACACTCTTTTGCTTATATGAACTGTAACATTCTTTTTTTTTTAAAATTAGCGTTGGTGCAGGATTGGCGATGTTGGTGCTGTGCTCAGTCACATGTGGTCCTGGATATTCTAACATGTGAAACGAACCCTGTTGTCAATGGTATGTTCGGCGACGAAGGGTGTCCATAAGATTCAGCAAAACAAAAACAGAAAATGTCTCTCGATCGATTCCTGTGGTAAGCCTGGAATCAATTTTTTTTATAAAAATAATATATAAAATATATAAAATATTTTAAATAATATCATCAACGAGAATAACACTCGTGGCCTTAAGATTATAAGCAAAATAAATTAGAGACCGTTAGAGGACAATATCCCGAATATTTGAAAGGGGACGAAAATAAGCAAAGAATGGACGGTTAAGCCAGTTTCTCTTAGTCTTGAAATTTTCCATTTTCTCTATTATTTCAGAAATCACTCGCGATCAAAGACAAAAGTTTTAGCAACAGTGGAAGTCATTAAAATTTGATTGACAGATTTCGAAAAGACCTTTCCTTAAACTGAGAAATTGGCCAAAAAAAAGGAAAAATAACGTCGAACGGATCATTCTGTTGAAAATTTTTAAGTGGATTTATGATTTTAAGCATGAAACTTGGATTTTGGGAAATTTTTAGCACTAATTTTTTTTTTTTTAAGAGCGCTTTAAATTGTTTTTTTTGAGCCTGTTCAAACTCAAATGAGTTTAAACGCCAAAGGATTAAAGTAGGCTTTAAAAAAAATGAACCCCAAAAAATTTATTATGTAAAATGGTATATATTCAAAATCACCTTGATAATTTATTTGACACTTTAATTTATATGTATTTTAATTAATATATATATATTACCGACAAAAGATTATTGATAATTTATAATATTAATATATAACTCAATAACTCTAAAAGGGTGGTGGTTCCTGAACGAGACATAATAAATGTAAATCCACCATAAATAAGTTTTTTTTTTGGATTCAAATATTTTATGTGAGTCCACAATTGGGATCCTCAAGAGCCCCCCTGCCAAAAAGATGTTGGCAATAAGCACACTAAGAGAGCAACACTTTTGAGCAAAAATATGCAAAATTTAGCTCAAATGATACCACCGGGCAACCATTGAGGATATTGGGCAATATTATGTCCAAAAAGCCTCGCGTGTAGCCTTTTCTATCATGGGGATTTTGAAGGTCATTTGACAACATTCTTAACAATATGTGCTTAGATTTTTCGAAAGTAAGCCCAGGAATCCAGGAAAACAAATGTTTGTTTGAAGGAATTTCGTAAAAGAAAAAAACACAAAAAATTTTCAAAAAAATGAGTGTTGCTATTTGGGTAAGTTTTGGTGCATTTCAAACATCAACGATTGATTTCATTGCATTTTCATGACATTGAAACTAAAGAAATGGTGTTCTGAAGTAAGTAAAATACATCATTTGGCACACAGGAAAGACCATAGAATTTGATGCGGAATTTAAACGAAGGCTGTAAAAATGCTGATTGATCGGAGAACAAACATCCTGCAATAACACAATTCAAACACTCAAAAATCAAGTCGAAAAAAGGCGAGATTCATCTAATGTAGATTTATTTACGTAGGTTTTTCTTATAATCAGCCGTTGAAAAATGTCCTCAGTCCTGTTTTTTTAACCAGCCAAATTTTCCTAAAACTAATTGGTTGAACAAAAACTTAAGATCTAAGACAAAACAATTTCAAAACGAGATGAGACTAATGGACAAACTAGATTTTGGAGCATTGGAAAGCCATTCACTTTAGAATCTTGCTATAGTCAAAATATAATAATCGGAAAATTACATCGATTACGAAAAAACAAAACTTATGTCTGAACACTTGACTTGCTATCGTAAAAACTGTTTGTGATTGAACTGTATTTTAAGATTATGCAAATTATATATTTTATATCGAAAATATATCAAATCTTTAGATTGAATACAATATTTGTATTATAAAAATAAATACTCAGCCGTGACCAACTGTAGTGAGCTACTCGAGCTATACCAAGACGCAGCGCTTATGGACCAAAGTTTTATAGACGGTAGATTGTGATTTTAACGGAGATACCTGCGAGTACAAGATCTTGAAACATAGAATGACGGTCGCCGTCAATATGTGGGCCGAATGTAATTCAAAAGAAGCGTGTCAAAATAACCCTAGTTATAATTCATTTAGTTGCAGATGTGGAGACGGTCTGGCAGACAGCTGATTGCTCTCAATGTTGGTTCATGTTCCGAAGGACCTATTGTGATCCTTATGCTCCAAGCCTTATCGAAGCTACAAAACCCAAGCGAACTGAATCTTTTAATCCACCTGATTTATTTTTAATTTTCTGACCGGGAATTTCTATGCAAACCGACTTCACTTTTTTGTCGAAATTTTTTGTTTAACCCTTGAACGTTCAAAACCTCATTTAAAGGTTTTAAAGGTTTCAAAACGTCGAAAAGGGAAAATTAGCGCTCTAAAAATAAAATTTCAAAATCTAAATAGATTTTGCTTCAAGAAATTGCAAAATTTAACATAAAATTATTTCCGATGATCCGCTGTACAAGAGTTATTTTTTCTTCGTTTGCCGATTTCCTTCAGAAAACCATTCAATCGCTTATATTTTTTATCTTGTCAAACTGCAATAATTTTTCTGAAGAGATCAGTCCTTAGGAAAGTTCTTTGAGAGATAGTCAGTCCCAAATAATAAATGACTATACAGTAAAGTCTTAAACTGTTGCAAGAATTTTTTTCTCACCCAAGTGATTTCTGAAAGAATATAGAAAATTCAAAACTTTCGAAAATGGCTAAAAACGTGATTTCGATGCTCTATTATTTTAACGTACGTTTGAAAAGTATTAATCTTAGATCTGATTAATATTAATCTAAAATTTAGATTTTCTTCCTTATATAAAAATTCCAATAAGAAAAATCCGATATCTGGTAATCACACTATTAGCGCTCAAACTTGAAACTCGCAATGACGTTTTGTTGCTCTCATAACTAAAAGCTTAGTTTTCGCAACGTCCCGAAGAGTTAACTACTTTATGCATGCATACACTTCTGTGGTTGCGTCTATAAGGACACCTTTTGAAGGGGAACCCTGCTGACAATATGCCAAAACCTATGCTAATTTAGATTTGATCGCCCATCACATCAAGGACAAAATATATGCAAAAAAAGGATTTTTTTTTTAAATTTAAAATATCCACCTCTTTCGTAAAAATTTGGTGGAAACAAAAAAAAGTCTCGTTTTTTAAATAAATATTTCTATAATATTAAGAATTGACCCCGTGAACTTGGCCTTATGTTTTCAGCTCTCCACCACCGTTATTTTTTGAAATTTTCCAAAAGCTAAGAACAATATGACAAAATTTTAGCTGACCTTAGACGCAAACCACAGTGATGTAAAACGGCATAACTCGGCCAGCTCAGATCTTCTATTTATTTCGGAATATATTACAGAAAAAAAAAATTTTTGTCCCGTAACGGACTCCTGTTTGGAATAATCAGTATTTTCAAAATAAGAATTGCTTATTATTTGCTTGTTCATGAATTTATTCATGAATTTATTTTATGATCAAAAATTCCAAGCCAAAATAAAGGCAATTCTCAAAAGGTTTTGAACAACTATCCGTGTGATAATTTTTTCCGCATAGATTATTAATTCCCTGGAACATTAAAAAATGACTCTCAAACGCTAAGATATAAGTCAGCCCTATCTTACCATCACATCACGTTCTTATTTATAACAACGCTTACTAATTTGACGCCGTCAATGACGTAACGCTTGTGCATTTTAAGTAACACTCATTAAATTCCTGAAAACAAAACCACAATCCATATTGAAATTAATGTTTCAAGAATTCGAGCGTGTTAACAGAAAAAAAAAACTTGTTGAGTGAGTTATTGTTATATTTTGTTGTAATGCCATGAAGAATCCTATTTGTGATTGGATAAATGTATACAACGATGGAATTATTATAGATATATAACATGAAAGATACCCTACACACAATAACTCAAACGTCCTGACAACATAACGTCCTACATTGTTCCTAAACGTCCTGACAATTTCTCATATCCCTGAAAAATTTTATTTTGATACACACTATCCACACCAAACGTCCCTGACATTTTTCGATTTGATAAAAAAATTTTTTAAAAAAAACTTGTTTTTTAATTAAAGTGGTTTTATATATTGAAATCAGCTACATATGTATAACGAAAGTTAAGAATATTACAATATAAAACAATTTTATCATATCATTACGAGGTCCTCTGGTCATTTCCTAGCCCACTTTTTTTGAACATATTGTAATAACAATTAGGCTTTTGAAGAACGATAATCCGATAAGTTTCTTTAATAGCTCAAACTGTGCACCAATTTCCGAGTGAATAAATACAAGGTAAATAAAATTCCTTCATCAGTCTTTTATTTGTGATACTGAAATTTTAATTCAGTTTTTGTTGATTTTTGAGAAACAATGGTTCGATTCGAAACTCATTTTTAAATTATTTTCTCCAAATATTGGTGCTTAGTTTGAATGATTCATAGAACGCAATCGCATGCGTCGTTTGGAGAGCCGAATTTTATAAAAATGTGGCTGAAAAAGTAGCAAAAATTACCAGAAACCCCGTAATTGAATATATTTTCATTGTTCAAAAATATGAAGTATTTTTAAAAAAAATCGCGACATTTGCCTCTGGTTTAAAAAAAGGGGTATAATGCTTGAAGAAACGGAGTTGTAGATTGAAATCATTGTGTCAGAATCTTGGATCACTACTTTTCTGATGGAGTTGGGAACAGAACATCAATCACCAAGCATAAGGACAGTTTGGATAATGTTGGCCAATCTGAAACTCCAGTCTCATTATTATCAGAAACCATTGTGGTATTTCAATCGAGGTAATTCTTCTGGATTTCTCCCGTTGTGAGACCGGATATAATTGTTGACTTCGTTATCTCGAGCAACTGCTAATTTCGCGACGAAATTGACGGAATCCTGCGAAAGTATTGCCCAAGCTTCACGTTCTGTCTTATTCTTCTGATGCCTTCAAGTTCCCAACCATCCTCAATTTCTTGCGAAGGTTGAAATCTATATTTCAACAGGTTTGTATCCAGCTTGCTGCCAGGCAAGAAATACGTTTTTTAAAAATTTTAGCGTTAATTTCTTGTCATTATGTTAATGTGGTACTTTGTTAGGTCCGTATGACTGAAAAAGGGGAATAGAAAGTCGGGCTTGAACCCGCGGCTCTCTCATCATGATTTGAGTGTTTTACCACTCCACCGGGAGCATACAAAAACCCCCGTCATTCCAGGAAGGAGAACCTGGCGCGCAGAGAATTGCCGCGAAAAGTAAACAAACTCCGCCGTTAATGATAAGAGTGGTATCAAACATCGCGCGAAACTCATTTGTTAGCATAATATAATGATTTTGATACAATTTTAATTCGAAATATTTTCTTGTCAGAAGAGTAAAATATAAAAAATCAAAATTCCGAATTAATTTTCGAATTGAAATCATTTTTATTCACACAAAAATAATTATTTTTTATCTATTTAATTGGATCATTGTTTATTGGATTTTGAAAATTAATTGTAAAAATTTTATATTATTTACTTTTAAAATCAAAATGTTTTTCTCTCACTACTTTTTAAAAACGGGAATTGTAGGTTTCTTTTATGATTAGAATGCTTATTTTTATCTTTGGTTTTTAAAGTTATTTTGCTAAAATTGGGGAAGTAATGTTTGAAATAAATTGATATTTATTGTAAATTTTAATGTTTTTATAAATGCAGAAGTTATAAAAATATTAACAGTTTTTATTGGAAAATTAATTAAAGTTAAAGTTGATTTACAATCTAATTCAGAAGAATTACAAAAATACAATTTAGATTATGCGAAGATTGAATACTAATCTCATCTTTATACTTTGTGATATTCTTAATTGTAATATTTTAAAGTATGCGCTGATCCACCGAATTATTAAGGTTTTACGTATTTGATATAGAAAAGTTCGAATTGATCTTGGTATTAAAACCCATAGAAAGTTTTAACTGTTGCGTTATGTAATTTCTTGCGTACATCGGTGGAGTATTATAATTTTAATATACCAGATCGATCTCATTTATTGCCAAGACCTTCTATGTCTTCTGGAATTACTCACATTTTGATTGAGATAAACGCGTGTGTTTGAAGAGAGCGCGAACCCCTCATACGCACGCGGAGGACTCACATCACTGGCGAGGACTGAGCGCGAAGGAAAGCAGTTCGCATGAAAAATAAAACGCTTGCCGATCATGGGTTTAGGCTCAAAAAAAACCTACTTGAAAATTCCGTCGGCTGTCTGTCTTTCAATTTATATTCCCACAATTATGTGGGTTTGGTTTTTCAGACAAAAACATATTCAACTAATTTTTTTCCTATTTTTCCAAAATAAAATAGTTTTGAATTTCAACAATGAAATAACACGGTGTGGCGATTAAATCGCCCCAAAAAACTAGACCGCTTATTATCAATCAACGAATAACTTTTACAAAAATAAATCCCCAGTGCCATAATCGCCGGAATGTGGCCAAAAAACGCTAAATGGAAGGTAATTTATTTTTTTTTTTTATCATTTTTTATTCTAATTGTTTTTTTGGACAATATTTTATTTGTATATATATAATCTCCCGGTTATTATTTTTCATTTACCTGTGTTATTTTTTTTTTTAATATTCTTCTTGGTATGGATTATGTTATTATTTTTTTTTTATAATATATTTTTTTTTTTTGGAGTTTAGTTGGTTTTAATTATTTTTTTTTCCGGGAATTCTCGGGTGGGGCATTTTATTATTTAATTATTTATAGTTTTATTTATTATTTTTTTTGTTTTTTAATTTATTTTATTATTATTGTATCTTCTACTTTTTTCTTTCAATATCAATTTTTTAGCTCATGTGTTTAATAAAGGTCTCATTAATTATTTTATTTTTGCTTGTTTATTTTTTGTTTATTATTTTCGTTTTTATCTTTTATTTTTAAATAATTTTTTTTCAAAATATTCGATTTATTTTTATTTTTATATCTTACATCATTATATTTATGGTATTAATTTTTTTAACTTTACAGCCTTTTTTTTTTTTTGAGTTTTTTCATTTTTAAACTTATAAAAACTTTATTTTTTTTTCTTTTTTTTATTTTTTAATTGTACTTATTATGATTATTTTCCTTATTTTGGTGAATGAAATTATTTAACGTTAATTGATTTTTTTTTCTTCTTCTCACTTTTCGGATTTTTATTTTTTTTTATTTTTAATTTTTTTCATTTTTTAATTATTTTAATTTTTTTTCTTTATTAATTTTTTTTTTATTTTTATTTTTTTTTTTCTCTTATTTTATGATATTTTATTTTTTTTTTTTTTTTTTTTATTTTCTTTTTTTTATTTTTATATTATTTATTTTTAATTTTATTTATTTTTATTTTTTTTTTTTTTTTTTATATTTTTTTTTTTTTTTTTTTTTTTTTTTATTTTCCGCCCAAAATACCCGATTTATTACTTTAAAAATCAAAGTTAACAATTGTAATTAACAAACAATAATTTATGTAATACAAATTGAGTTTCGCGCCCGCTGTTATGATACCCACTTTTACATGGATGGGCGGGGTTTGTATACTTTTCGCGGCGAATCTCTTGCGCAGGTTTCTCGCTTCCTGGGAAGATGGGGCGTTTTGGTTCTGCACCGACTACACCACATTGCCTGAATATTCTAGTCGGATTTCCCT
>SCLH01001527.1:1265-31357 GCA_004367855.1 Oikopleura vanhoeffeni | reverse complement strand
TCACAATTATTGTGGTGGTTTTTTCAGACAAAACATTCAAAATTTTTCTATTTTTCAAATAAATAGTTTTTGATTCACAATGAAATACAAGGCTGGGCGATATCGCCAAAAAACTACGTTATGTTCACGATTTTTAGCTAAAATAATTCCATGTGGCCAATATCCGCCGATATCGCCAATATCGCCAAAATACCCGATATTACTTTTAAAATCAAAGTTAAAATTGTAATTAACAAACATATATTATGATAACAAATTGAGTTTCGCGCCCGCCTGTTTTGATACCCACTTTTTACATTGGACGGGCGAGTTTATACTTTTTCGCGGCAAACCTCTTGCGTCAAGTTCTCGCTTCCTGGAAAGGACGGGCGTTTTGGTTCTGCACCGACTACACCACTGCCTGATATTCTAGCGGATTTCCTTCGATTATAGGCGCGAATTTAGTCGCTTGACCTTAATCGCTACCTGAAACCTCCCTTAGATTCGACTGGAATCTCGGTGATTACAAAACTTTATTATTTTTGAGTTTCGTGGACTCTCACTGTCCGAGTGGGTTTTGGGTTAGCTATAATTCCGAACGATACAATACCTTCGACCTGTTTGTATACGAGTCCGAAGTCAGTAACGGATTGGTTACAGGTTTGCTCACTTTCGGGGGCCAGCCCTTGATTAGTTCTAGAGTTCCCCGTTCTCGCGTTAGGACTGTACTAGTCCCACAGTTATTCATCGATTAATACACTCTAGATATCCCAGAATACTGGAATCAGGGTTTTACCTTAGCTTGAAGGGTTGCCACTTTGTTGTCACCAGTTGTTTTGGCCGTAATGACTGACAAAGGGGAATATGACAAGTCCGGGGCTTGAACCCCGCTGGCTCTCCTCTCATGATATTGAGTGTGGTGTTACACAATACACCACATTTTGCCTAATATTTCTAGTCGGATTTCTCGATTATAGCGCGAATAAGTCAGCTTGACCTATCGCACCTGACACTTTTATTTGGATCTGCATGCACCAAATTGACATCGGACTGAATACACAAGCCAAGTAATGTATTAAGCTTTTGTTACCGCAATTAATATCATAGTAACGCAAAAATAATTGAAGAATCAATAAATAGTATTTATTGGCTTTTGCCCATTTTCATACTGGACGGCCTGAAAGTCCGCTTTTTAAAAGTGATATTCACTTGCACAATTAATAGTACTGACGGCCTGAAAAAGGTTGTACAGAGAGATGAAAAATAGAAGTATGAAAATTTATAGGTCGGGAAAGTCGCTGAATCGAGGGGGGTTTGTGTTTGGTGGATTTTGGGATTTGCAAGGCTTTGTTCTTTAAACCACTGAAGATAAAGACAATTATGAAACATACCATTGATACTCTATTCTTGAACTAAGTGGACTATCAATTTACACCATAACCACAATCCGAATAGTATCACTTTAAACAACCATGCTGGATGTGAACCGCAGGTAAGACGAGTCATTTTGTTTCAAAAAGGTCCTAGACACTAGAGCTCACAATATGGGAGGTGTTTTGAGATTGGTGTAAAACAGCACAAATTTTATTTGGTTCAGTGAACTAGTCCGATTGGGTCGAATCCCGCTGAGATCAAATATCGGACTATTACTGCAAATCCCGAAAATCACTAACACCACCCCGAAAAGAGTGGTTCCTCTATGTTTCAACGATTTCAAAACTTTTTCAACAATACTTTTAATAATCCTATTACAATTGTAATTGAACAATCTTTGTCGAAAATTCATTACCAATATTTTCCAGAAATCACTTACAACGTCCGATTTCGGAATTTCGACCACAGGAACCAAAATCCAACAAATATTTCAATCATTTTTTAAATGGTAAATTTCAAAATATTCATTTATAGTAATGATCATTTAATCGCAAGACTCCAATGCTGGACACACCTGAAGTTAATAAAAGTAACATTTCGATATTTCTGTCTATAAATCGAAAACCCAAGACATTTTCAAATGTTTCATTTAATAAAATTATGCGTTTTTGAGAGATACGGATATAGAGCTCTGCATGAAAACCTTTTAAACTGGTTTATAGATTTGTCTCAATATAGACCCGTCATTGTTCTGCAAGTAATGTTCCTTAATTTTGAAATAACCAGTTTTCAATTCGGTTAACTGGTAATTTGCCGATGAAGTATAAATCAAAACATATGAACTTGCAGCCGAAGGTTGCTGATCATTATAGCCATACTAGATATAAGTTATGTAGCTTCCACTGAATTTGGTGGAAGACATTTCGAAAACAACTTTCATACCGCTTTGGAACCCCCTTAAAATCTTATATGCAATTAAATTTTTTCTCAGTTTAAGGGTATGGTGGTTCCTACATTTCTACAGTAGCTATGGCATAAAAATGCACCAAATCAGTCGTTGATGTTCTTTAAAAGCACAAAACAACCCAAATAAGAACAAAAAAAATGGTTTCCGAAAAAATTTGCGTTTTTCCGATTTTTTTCTAAGTATTTTTCTCAAAATTAGGTTCAAAAATAACGTTTGTGTCAATTGACCACTAAACTTCGAATATTGGGTGGACCGTAAGCCAACTTTCCATCTTCAGTTGTTCCTCAGCTTTCTTTTGAGCCTACTTTCGAAAAAAATCGAAAGCCCATTTTTTCGGAAGAATTTTTCACCGTGACCTTGAAAAATTCATATTTTTTGTTTTGGGTCGAAATTTTGACAAAAAACGCCCCAGTGAAAGTTTTTGTTTGTTAAGAGCTAGCTCTTTGCAAAAATTGAGTAAATTTTGAAATTTAACCTAGGAGGAGATAGGACTTTTTCGATTAAAAAAGTCCAAAACCCGGTATTTTGGACCGTTTTTTTACGTATTCGACGAATAAATATAGCACTTATCGACAAAGCTTACCAGCAAAAGTTTGATACTAATTATACGGTATGTTTAAAATGGAGGTATTTCCAAAAATAAAACCTGGAGAGATGATTTTTCCGTTTTGCCTTAAGGTGGCTCGTTGTGCCGCTTATGGTGTGAAGAGTGTGTCATAACAAAAAAGTTTTGGCAAATTTTTTCGCAAGTTGAAGGCTAGTTCTACAACTGGGTAATCTAAGATTATATCCTCAAGCCCGTTCGGCTAATATTTCTCGAGAATATGTCAATTAGGAACCACCATACCCTTAAGGGGTACGATTTTTTTAGGAAAATAAAAAAACAAACATATTATTCATCCAAGAGCTACAATTGAAAAATTATAACAAATAGTTAAGTAAATGCTAAGCTGAAGCTAAAAAAAATGGCCGTTTCTACCTTATTCTAAAAGTTATTGAAGGAAAAAACGTTCAAGATTGTCTCCACATGCCACACACTTTTTCGTCATGAAAAATGATCTCATGTCTCCATTTGCTTTATAAAATTTTAACTTGAGATTTAAGATGATGTTAAAGGACTAAAATTATTTATTTCTGGAATTTTTTTCAAAAGGTATGATAACAATTTTTTGTCTTATGAAAAAACTTAAATGAGGGGATAAAACAATGAAGAGGTCAGCTTGCTATTTAAACAAGATTTTGCAGTTTTCATTCTTTTTTTGTTGGTCCATTCAAAGTGCTTTTTTTTGACCTAACTTCGTTTAATCTGTTTTTTTTCCGATCGATAAGATTACTTATGAATCGTAGTGAACAAACACTCGAAAACGAGCGTTTGCTATCAAAAATGTCTCAATAACAATACAATTATTGTTTATTGTTAATCAATTGAGTAACCGTGAAAAACGGTACAACCCAAGATTACGGATCGAAGGACCCGGGGGAGCAGAGAGAAAACTCTACTTTGAGTTAATGTGAGCGGAGGTATTTTGCGCGTCATGTTTACAAAGCAGGAGACAATTCTGCCGCATGCATAACCTAATTATATGTGTTAATATGCTCAAAATATGATATTCGGATCATTTTATAAAGTTTTGTAAAGAATTTTTTTTATTTGAATATTTTTGAATATATTGTATTTACAGAAGGAGAATATAAAGCAGAATATAAATAAGATTGGAAAAAACTTTTAAAAACGATTCTGAATCAGAATGTTCTTGAGTCGCGAATCGTCGGGCTATCGGCAATCAGCCGATACAGCCGGAAAAATGTGTGCTTGCCGATTCAAAATGTTGCTTGTTTTTAATCTTTTGGTCAAATTTCCGATAGTATGACAAGTTTTTACAACATTTTGAATTGAGCTTCTTTATCAAGATCAGAAAAATTAGTTAAAAGAAATTGCCGAACATAGCAAAATTTCGATATCAGGGAAAAACAAATTTTGGCCGCATTTATGAAACCGATTCAGCGTCACAGTGAAAAAACGAAATGGATTCTGTTTGAACATTTTCATAATAAATCATCCATAAATTTCATAAATGGGTTAAGAAAAACTTTAGTGTTTGAGGAATTATTTATACAAACACTGAAAATGTAAATTTGCTTAAAATCGAGATTGACTAACAAACAAAGAAAAAGTACGCGCGACAAAAATAATTAATTATGCTTTGCTTTTCTTTTAGAGTTAACCCCAGTTTATACATAGGAAATATCGAAACAGACTCAAGTATTTACCGATATTCGTAGATGCATTGTCTCAGCAGAAAGGCATTTATTCTGATGCCACTTTTCAATAGTTGATTAATCGTTATAGTCAAATAGCACATACATTTATTTAGCGTTATTTCTGAAAATTAATATGTTTTAAGAATTGCGTGATGATAATTATATAATTTATTCTTTTCTTAATTGTCATTTGAAATAAAATTAACTCTAAAAGTTTTAATTCTATGAACTTATGTTTGATGAGTTAACTTCGATTATCTAGAAAATAATGGATGTACAAAAAAAACATTTTTATTTCACTATTTTAAATCTTGTGTACTCAGCAATCTAAAACCACCATGTCTTACTCAGACATGTGCCAATTGGCACAAAAAACTTACAAATTCGAATCAGATTGAAAAATCAGCAACTGAAAAAAAATCAAAACAAATCCGGCATACTGAGTTGACGAGCCATTATCAAATTATAATTTATAAATAAGAAAAATGCTTAATTATCCTCAAATTTTCATCTGGCGGAGTTATATCAGCTGATATAAGCCCGCTGAGAAATGTTACAAAAAAGCTTGTTCTCAATAGTGATTATTGTCAATTAATTTTGCGTAATATCAGTTATTTGATTATGAGTTGAAAGTCGCAGCGGCGCAGGTGAAAGTTAAAATAATAAGTCATTTCAATATCACTTCCCGCTCATTACTTTCGGGCAAAATACGTTTGCTGCCTCTCTCTGCTCCCTCCCTCTCTCTGCTACCACCCGTCGTTCTCGGCTTCCAGCGGTATCTTGGGCCGCACCGTGAAAAACAGCCAGAAAAAATTGAAAAGCAAAACGAATTTGAGTACAACGAAAGTCATTTTAACTTAATGAAAGAACGAAAGTAATTTCAATCGTTGGTACAGGACGGCTAACCAATTTGGCAGTTTCACTGAAATTAATTTCATAAATTTACGAAAAAATTTTTCGAAAAAATATCTCAAAAATTACAATTCGACCAATTTAAACTGTATTGGTTTTTGAGACACAATTATATCTAGTTTTTTTTGCAATTTAATAATTGAAATTTTTTACAACGTACGAATATATTTTAATTCATCTCAGGTATCATTGATACCGTATCAATTAAAAATTTAGATCGAACTTCAAAATTTTGCGAATCATAATACCAGAATTACAAAAGTAAAGAAAAGTTGCCTAAATGAAATACAAACTTTGCTGTTATATATGAACAGAATTATAGTCAGCTAAATAGTTTTTATCAAGGCGCCGTATATTCCGGAAATGCATACACCGAAGGGCCCGTGTCCGAGGTCGAAACCCTTTAATAAGCTTTCAGTTCAAATGGAAAAGCGTTCTTTTTAATAATATTTTTCAAATTGAAAAAAGGATTGTCCAAAAAATGTGGTCTGCAAAACTTGAAGGTAAAATTTGTTAAAATTTGAAAAATTGATTCATATTAGAGGTCACTTCAAGGCGACCAATGTGCTTAACTGCCGCAAATGAGGTCAAATGTCTGCCTAGACGCCAAACCCAAAAACTATTAGTTAAAGAGACCTTTTTTTCATGAGCTTTTCAACTTTAAACTGAATGTGTCAGAAAAATTATTTTATATATATTATTCAAAAATATTTATGTAGACAGAACAGAAAATTTTCAATATTTTTTAAAACCACTGATCGGCAGCGTTTATTTTTCGCGAAACGTCAGCTGAGAGGGGACCCGTCGTTTGGGTTCCACTTTTAACAGGTGTTCAAAAATTTCCAGATAATAGAAGTTATGAGTCATAACTTATGTCGATCTTTATAAAAAACCAGATGTCGGAAGAAATTTAAGACATAAACTTTCACGGTTTTAACCAGAAATTGAAACTTTATATCAAATAACGTAAACCTTAATAATTCCGGTGGTACAGCGCAACTTCAATATTAAAAAATAAATGAGATTTAATTAATTTCGCAAATAAATTGTATTTTTGTTTATCTTCTAAATTAATTGTAAAATCAACTTTACTTTAATTAATTTTCAAAATAAACTGTTAATTTTTTATACTTCTGCATTTATTAAAACATAATAATTTACAAATAAATATTAATTTATTTCATCAAACTTCCCCGAATTTTAGCAAATAACTTTAAAAAACCAGATAAAAATAAGCATCTGATCATAGAAAAAAACCAACAATTCCGTTTTTAAAAGTAATGAAAAAACATTTGATTTTAAAAGTAAATAATAATAAAATTTTAACAATTAATTTTCAAAATCAATAAAAATGATCTAATTAAATAGATAAAAATAAAATTTATTTTGGAGATGAATAAAAATGATTTCAAATTAAAATTGTATCAAAAACATTATTTTATGCTAACAAATTGAGTTTCGCGCGATGTTTGATACCACTCTTACATTGACGAGCGAGTTTGATTACTTTTCGCGGCAATTCTCGCGGCCAGGTTCTCGCTTCCTGGAATGACGGGCGTTTTGGTATGCTCCCGGTGGAGTTGGTAAACACACTCAAATCATGATGAGAGAGCCGCGGGTTCAAGCCCCGCCTTGTCTATTCCCCCTTTTCAGTCATCACGGACCTAACAAAAGTACCAGCATTGACATAATGACAAGAATTAACGCTAAAATTTTGAAAAACTGTATTTTTTGCCTGGCAGCAAGCTGGATACAAACCTGTTGAAATTAAGATTAAACCTTCGCAAGAAATTGAGGATGGTTGAGAACTTGAAGCATCAGAAGAAACAGAACGTGAAGCTTGGGCAATACTTTCGCAGGATACCGTCAATTTCGTCGCCGAATTAGCAGTTGCTCGAGATAAGTTTTTGTTCGCAACGGGCGAGCAGCTAAAAATTTTATTTTAGCAAAAACTTTAGTAATACGCAACCAAAAATTTTAAAAAATATAGAGAAATAACAGGCTAATTTTTGTGATTAAAATACATATTTTTTCACGATTTCTTGGCCATTTTTTCAACCTTGAAAAATAAATTTGATTTTTTTCATCGATATTGCGTAGGTTTCTATTTGATCGTTAGTTTACGACTAGTTTCGGGGCTTCTGATTATAAATTTTAACCTCAGTTTCAGCTGAGTAATTTCTCATTGTACTACTCTAGGCATTGACTAATAGAAAAGCTAATCTACTGTATTTAGGACTCTTTTATGGACCGAAAGGCCGTAGGATGAGTAACCCTGATAAAACGCATTGCCCCCTGGGCTCGAAGAATAAATCACAAAAAGACAAAGATGGAACGAAACTCGCTAAAAATACGAATTCCACTTTAAAAACACCAATTACACCGGATTTAGCATTTAATGTCCCCTTTCGATCTCAAACAGCTATAATAGAAAATATAGAATTGAGATTCGAGAAGGGACTGAAATATAAATTCGGTAAGTTTAGTTTTCCTCAACTGTTTACTTTACTGTTAATTATAACAAATTGCATTCAAATAAATAACTCAAAAAGTTATCTAAATTTGATGGTTTTTTACCACCTAATAGTTGTCCTCATTATTCGTCAAACGTTTGAAAATTTTAAACATACAGACAATGATAATTACATCTATACTCACCTGTTCATCATTAATTATTGCATGGCAGGTTTAATTTGCAATGTTACTATATACAGTTACTCAAAAATAAAAGACAATTGTGGGGTAAAACTTTTTGAAAAAAATACATTAAGTTGTATAAAAAAATGCACTTGGTACCGAAGGCTTACAGCGATACAAATTAAAACTTGCCGTAATCTGGAGGTCATAGTGCAAAAAATATTAATGGAAAGTAACTATTCCGTTAATAAAAATAAAAAATCATTTTTTTTATGTTTTAAAAATATTTTGGATTGTTATATAAATAATTTAATCAAAAAAGATGATTGTTTAGACTCGATAAAATGGGCTGTTTTTTTACAGCTATCAATAATAACATATACTACTTTTTTTTTTAATTTTCAGCAGAATGTTTTTTCACAATCTGTTATTTTGAAAAATATTTTTATACATTGTGCTATTTTGCACTGTACTTTTTTTTGGCATTGTGCTTTTTTGCACAAAAAGTACTTCATTATTATATTGGTAAGGATTCCACAATTAAAACGTGATCAACCAATCTTAATAGAACCAAGATTTCCAAGTGATTCAAAGTTGAATGCGATTTGTTTTCATGCATTAATACGTGAATATTTTATAGCTACTACAAAACACTGGGATCTGAAGATTAAATCGACACTGAACCAAAACAAATACTTCGGAAAAGGTATAATAACTATTGAGCTAAAATGTTTAAATTACAAATTTTTCAATTTGCTAAAAAATTATAAATGCAACTGTTTCAAAATTTCCAAAAAACAGCCATTTCTTTCAAATTTGAAAAAACCAACATTAGATGTTTTCAACGGTGGTACATATTATACAAAATGTTTTTTAGAGGTTTTCAATTGGTTTCTAGTAAATTTTGTTAATTTTAATATATTTCAATACATATTGTTTTTTATAAAGCAATTATCAAAGTCTTTAAAAACTATAACATACATTGTTCTATTTAACCAACTAGTTAAAGGAACTATGGGCATGGACTTTGAGAAGTCCTTTGTGAATAATGTACCGAAAAAGAAGATTGCGTTAAAAAATAATCAACCGAAAGAAGCTGGTTACAAAGTTAAATCAAAAAATGCTACATCATCAAATGAAGGTGAGACATTTGAATTTACTGAAAACCAGTCAGATCTTTTTGACAATAAGTGTTCATATTGTAAATTACACTTTAATTTATGTATTTGTAATATAGTTGAATACGAATCTTCTGATAGCTATTATTCTCAAAATTATTTCATATTAGGGAATAATTCCGTCTCATTTTCTACTTCTGAAGATGAATTAATTAATAATTACAGTGATTCTTTAAATTTCTATACAGATTCAGATGAATCAGGTTCTTCTAATTTCGTTTCACTTTTTTCAAATTTTTCATGCATTAATGAGGATTCGGACTCAATTTTTACCATAGGTCTAAATAGCAATGATAAATCTTATTTAGAGACACGCTCACAAGAGGATATTGTCCCTAAAAAGACTATTATGTTGCAAAATTCACCTATCAACTCCAATCCAGATAATAATCCAAGAAAAACGAAAAAAAGAAAAAGACCAAAAAATGGTGCTTCTACGGAAAACCAGAACCAAAACCAGAACCAATCCATATCACATAATTCGTCTTTGGTTGAAAAAACGCATAATCCCCCTAAAAAACCAAAAAATAATGAAGTACCCCTGACCCATCCCATGAAAGCCCCCATCCCCCCCAAACGAAACAACCAAAACTCAAATAACAAAAGAAATAATAAACAGCGTAAAACCCCCCCCCCACCGAAAAATGACCCTCACTCTGACCCTTTTGATAAGTCGGTGGATAACGTAGCGGTTTTTAACGATCCAATAATTATTAATGACACGGATAATAATCTAGGACATGATATAGCAGTTACAGCCGACACTCCAGTTTCAACACCATCCCAAAACATTAATCCGCTAGATATAGCAATGGAAGTTGACAATGACATTCTCTTCAAGAAATTTACGGATCGACGGGAATTAAATTTGAAACGCTTGGAATCAATAAAACCGAGATATAAATTCCAAATCAGCTCTCTAGCTCCATATGACCAACTGGAATCAAGCTTAGACTCGACAGTTGATATTAAAAATAATCAGCCGAGCTTTTTCATGAATGATTCCAACTGGACTTTCAAAATTCAAATTCGTGATGAAATCCCTGTTGAGGAGGTTGTTTGCAGAATGATCCAAATTGACATACCAGTTATCTGTTTTGACATAGTCTGCTCAGACAATACGATTCCCTGCCAAAAAACTTTGAAATTCGTTGGAGCAAATTCAAAAATGCACTATTTAATGGTAGTCTACTGCTGGGCCCATGATATTTCATCTCTTCAAGATCTCAGCTACTACATCAAAGACATGCCGTGTGTTACCGTCCATTTTGCAAGGGTCAATCATAAAGACCAGAGCAAAATTCATTTTCACTACATCAATGGCGATAAATCCACTTTTTATACGCAAATAATCTGGGCCCAACGCTACCTACGGAAATTATTGTCTGAGGATAATATTTATGATAAAAAATCAGATGAAATAATGGCTGTCAAGTCAAAAACTTTTTTGAAATATACATGCCGAGAGGTCACAGATGTCTACCGTGAACTCCTCAATGTTTTTGAACCTACTACCTCCCAAAGAAATAATTGGTTAGCAGCAAATAAACCATTTAACGCCGCTTTCAAAATTCTGACAAGAGGTAAAGACATCAGAAATGTCCACCTTAAAATTCGCCTGGCATGTGATCCCCGTAGATTTACTTTGACTGAATCTGAATGGAACTCAAAAATTGAGGCAAATCGAAATAAAGTCAAGTTCCTTATCCATTATAAAGACAATCTAACCTCCACAGGACAATTTGATCAGATGAAAGTTTTTACACAGCACATGCGAAGTAAAAACATTAATGAAAATCAAGTTTCAAAGGGTCTGATCAACGCCTTTAAAAATATCTCAACATCTGATTCTACATTTACAGTGGATAACTTACAAAGTTACATCGACTGTAATATCAGAGCGGTTTTATGGATGGACACGAGAGTTTTGCTAACAGAATTGAAAATGGATGAAGCAATTAGTAAAATTAATGTTAATCGAAATGGGGTGAAAAGTGTTAATAGCAACTGTGTTAACCTGGCAGACGTAGGGAACATGAACCTTAGAGAGGATATAACCAATAAATTTGATCAAATTGTAAATTGTCTGAAAGATAACAAGTTACAAGTTTCAAATAATGTCACCGACATGAGTACGGTTGCATCTAACATTGACACTGAAAATGAGATCGAAACTAGACGAGTCGTCACAGTCAGACATGACTCAACCCTAAAATCAATTGATGCAGCCTTTTTAGATATCGAAAAAAAAGTTTCTCTATCAATTAAAGACATGAAACAGGGGTCAGATCGTCAGCAGAAAATTATTAAAAACATGGCATCACATGGAACCAAGGGAGGTGAAAAACTGTCGCACAAAAAAATCGATATTTTAGCTTCAAAAAAGGTTCGAGTTGGATCAAGCTCAAATGATAGGCAAATCCTGGAATCAAGTTCGAAAGCAAATATTCCAAATGCAGATCAAATCATTCAAGGTACTATAATTGAAGATAAAGGATCTCAAACTAGTCCTATTAAACTAAACTTTAATCAAAGTGTCTTTGATTTTGTCCCAAAAAATGACCAAACTGATCCTATTCTCATTGAGTTTTTCGGAAATCCTGAATACCCGTTTTGTCCTAAAAACGAAGCATTACGAGATAACTCAATCACCAATGTTACTCTGCTAGAATTTTTGATATATTTGTTCATTCTGGAACCCTCAGATCATGATAAAATTAATTATGATAAACTTAAGTTTTGTTCCTCCAAAAGATGCAGGGCATTTAATTGTAATTTGAAAAAAACGGACAAAAATGTGTTAACTTCAGAAGTTACCATTAAACCAAAATTTTTTGGCTATAATTTCCTAGAGACAATAATTATTCTAATTTTTGCTAAAGATAGAATAAAATATAAGTACAGTTTGGATAATATTGAGTTTGAAAACCTATCTGAAATTAATTGTAATTTGACACCAACTAACAAATTAATTGATAAGGCCATAAAGGCACAAAGACCACTTCCGAGTTCTACTTGTTTTTCGCAATCAGCTATTTTTCTTAACAATACTCATCAAGATCCACTTAGATTTTGTAATATGACACCGGGAAACTGCTACTGTCATCATAGCCATCTTTTGTACAATCAGCTAGAAAATAATCTAGCAAAAAATCAGTATCTTAAAAATGACCCCGTGTGTAATTTTCCAAATTGTAATTTGACCCCAATAACTTGTTTTAAAAATGACTCCATGTGTAATGTTCCAAATTGTAATTTGACCAATAAAACTAAACAAAGTGATTTTGGGGATTTGACTAATTCTGAAAATATTATTAAAAAGTATGACCCACTTTACACAGATTTTTATTGTAATAAGACCCCACTAAATCACCATAGTACACTGACTGAGTTAGGATGTAGTAAAAATTTGGAGGCTGGTAGCAAAAATAATGCTAAAGAAACTCTTTCTAAAAATAATTTAAATTATGGAATATTGGAAAAATCAACTATTAAAATTGATAAAATTTCTAATCTTTCTGTTTTAGATTCTGAAAGAAACTCCTTTGGCATTGAGACTGCTTCCTGCCTTGAATCTTCGATGAGCTTCGAAAGTGAAAATGAACTCAACAGAGATGAACCTGAATGTATAACTACGACCCTTAAAATTAACTCAAGAAACTGTGCGGAAGTTAAAGAATTGGTCAAAATTTGCGGATTTGTAAAAGTGCACATTGACACTGAAGTTGATATCAAGATTTCAAATGAAGAACTTCTTAAAATGGCGAATAAAAAAAGAGAAGCGTTAGTCTCATTTAGCACTTTCATCAATAAAAATTCATCGAAAACTCTTGCCAGACTAACTGACTCAAAATACCGTAACTGGGTTGTTCAATTTACCAGTACAATTTTCGCAGAATGCAAGTCGATATTTGACAATTTGGACTCACTTATCTGGGATCAAAACTACTCAAAAATTGATTGTAAAAATGAGCTATTACTTTTTATGAATGAACTCTCTGCTCTAAATATCCAGAAGTCTAACTGCGAATGGGTCCTACATATAATAGCTAACGACCTAGATACAGATAGCTTCCTGCCAATTCCTTCAAGCCTGAATCTTTTCATTAAAATAGCTACAATTTATGAAGCTGGCTGCTCAACAAAATGGAATGTAACGTATTGGAAGGATGCAAGGGTCAAAGCCTTTTTTCTAGTTCTTCATGCAGATATTATAGCGAAAAAACTTGAGATTCTGATTGACCTTAAAACACTTTTTGGAAAAAATTTGGAGGAAACTGAAGCATTAAAAAATTCATTGAATTCTGGATTGTTAACAAGATCAAATGGTGAAAACGCAAGAATTACAATTAAAGAAAAAAACCATCAAACTTCAATGATGTCATTTTTGAAATCAGTTAATCCAAAGGTAACTACTGAGTCTTGTCGTAATTTTGAAAATCTTGAAAGTTTTGAAAGTACTCAAAATATAGAAATTCATCAAAAGTCAAAAAAAATTGACTATAGTTTACGATCTGAAAAATCTGCAGTAAAAAACGATCCAATAATAATTGGGGATAATTTTCTGCCTAGCACTGATATATCTAGTGCTATCGAAACCCAGGAAATCATTAGCTGCAATTTTGAAAATGAATTAAATTCTGCAAACATAAAAAGCATGATGGATGAGATTTTAAACTCGTCCGGTCTTAGTGAAAACCCTAACATTCAGCAATTTTTGAACTGTTCTGCAGCTGAATCAGAAGTAATTGAGTTGGAGTTAAATGCAGTTCAGGCAGTTGCATATCATAACGAATTGTCAGCTAAAACTTTGATTGATGACCGTTTATCGGAAAAAGATAGAATCGAGTTTTATGGCACTTTTTTTGATTATAGTAACGTCAATGATCCTGATAAAAGGCTAATTTTCGACAGTATCGCCAAAAAAGAAGAGGAAATTTACAATTCTTTTAGGAATAACGATCTACGAGAATCCCTAAGCATCAACCCTACAATTTTAAGTGAAAAAGAAAAGGTCAGACAAAACATAGGTAAAATCGAAACAGATTTTGACTTAGGACATTTTTTCACTAGTAAAGACGCGTATATCAATAGTGATAAATCTGACCTATACAGAGAAATGTTCCGAAGGTCCTGTACAAAAGCTAACTTCCCAGTGCCATCTGAAACCCTGAAAATCCCACAAATTTACACAGATAAATATTATGAACTGAATAAAAAGCCCATCGATGTACATTACCTCAACGACTCAAACGAAATCTCAAAAACCACTACTGACGCAAAGATTCTAAACGATAATTTAACTGAAAAAATTCAAAACCAGGCGTTGCCTGTACTTTTCTGTAATTTGGGTCGTTTAAATTCTAACAAACTTAATATACTCACTGAAAATTATCCTGATGTAAAATTTTTTGGAATCTCTGAAGCACGCTTAAGTAAAGGTTACATCGATTCAGGAAAACTTTTGCCTCCAGGTTATATCCTTTTTGGCTCTCCCCCTGATAAAATGGGGATTGTTCATTCAATCTTTTTAGTGGCAAGGGAGTATGAGCAGGAGGTCTCACAATCGGATTCATTTGGGTCAATCGTGACTATAAATTATAAAAGTGATGACAAAACTTATTTTATGTCCTGCTGCTATGGCTTCAATAAAGCCAGTGAGCTTTTTAATAAGGGTTTTAATGAGGGTATAACTAACGTAAATTTCCAATTTAGTAGACTAGCTAATTGGACCAAATTCGCAACAGACCTTTCGGGGAAAAATCCTCATATCTTCGGGGGTGATTTCAATCTGGATTTCCATAATCCTAGATACGGTGAAAACTCTATCATAGGAGAGTTAAAAAACAATTCGCTTTTCGATTATAAAAATATGATTAAAAAATCAATGAAAACGCATTGTAATCACCTTTCGAAAAAGCCTAGCTGCATAGACCATCTTTTTGCAAAAAATGTTAAGCCTATCAAATTCCAACTAAGAGACCTTCCAGCCAATCTTGATGATGGGCATAAAGGTCTATTTTTCTTTCTGCCAATTATAACAAAAGATGACTGCTTTGTAAAAACAATAACCTCGAGGAGACCAGCCCCTAAACTTAAAATTTATCAGGCACTTATCGCGAGTTGGCCTGTATTTTTAGAAAATATGAACTCAAACCGAACGGATATCGAGAAGGCCGAAAAAAATATAAAGTTTTTGTCGGCGATCTGTAATATTCTAGAACCAGAAATGGTCAAAAATGTACCAATGAGTAAATTTATTCCAGCAATGGCACCCGATACTTTTGAGTGGAATCGAAGGGTTAAATGTCTCAAATTCTGGAGAGTAAATATTTTAAATTCAGATTTTCCAGACTGGGCTGAAAAAAATCTTGTTGATAAATCGATCAAACAAGCTATTTTTAACCATAGAAAATGTTATAGGCGGGATAAGAGAATACTTTTAATGGGTATGTTCCAGGACAAATGTATAAGCATGAACTCCATCTGGGACGTAATTAATAAGTACACGGACAACTTAAATTCTTTTTATAATTCCTCAGAATTGACTGCAGAAACTCTGGCTCAGAGTATATATGACCTTCAACATAAGGGGGCTGACTTTGTACCTATTTCAGAGACTAAAATCGAAGAAATTTTCAAGGATACAGTCAGAAAGCCGGGGAAAAAATTCAAATTAAAGGTCCCGCCCTGGACAGGTAACTCTACCAGTAATTCAATAAAAAAGTGCGTCCAAAAGGCAAAAAAGTCTACTAGGGGTCAAGATGCACTAAATGGACGTTTTTTAGACTCGATGCCACTTTGTTATCAACCGATTCTGGAGAATCTATTCCGGACAAGTTTTACAACTGGTACGTTCTATAATTCATTCAGAACAAATAAAGTAACCTGTATTGATAAAAGTAGTGACAAAAGGGATCGGAATGACCCAACTAAAAAAAGGCCTATCACAGTAATGGACGCATTGGGGGCCTGCCTGGAAAGATGCTGTGCTGCCCAGTTCTCGGATTTCTGTGAACAAAATCAGGGATTTGAGGACTGGCAGCATGGTTTCAGACCATGTAGGTCATGCTGCACAGCGTTTGCAGCGTTCGTAAGGGGGGTTCACACTAGTAAATACAAATGCACTGCTTCCGTCTTTTTAGACGGAAGCAATGCATTTGGGGCCCCTAGTCACTATAAAATAATGAAGCTATTGGCGGAGCGTATTGAGGACAGGGAGACTTTTGATTGGTTTAAGTCTTTTTTGACTAGTAGGAAATTTTTCGTAAAACATTTGGCAGACAAATCAAAAACATATGTTCTGCCAAATAATGGGGTTCCCCAGGGTTCTTGTAATGGGCCGGGTCTTTTTTGTTTCATTAATAACGAAGCAGAAAAAGTTTTAAAAGAATTTAATTCAGATGTTTGCTCCATGGTCAATTATGCTGACGACAGCACCCTTACAATAAGTGGAGACACTTGGGAGGAAGTTGAAGCGAGGGCCAACATTTTCACTGCAGCAATTGTAGAATGGCTCAAATCTGTTGATATATCAATCAACAAGAAAAAGTCCTTCTTCATGCGTTTTGGTAAGAGTCAAACTGACCAAAATTTTAATCTTTATATTGAGGGTAATAAAATTGAGCAAGTAAAAGAATTTAGATTTTTGGGCATTAGGCATAATGATAAGCTTGATATTAGTCCACAGATTGATCATATTGAATCTAAATTTCGAGCAAGTACTGTTTTTACACATACTTTAAGGGACTTTGGCTGTAAAAAGCAGATCAAAAATATCATTATGTCTTACGCCATGGGTGCATTTCAGCATGGTCTGGCAGTCACAAAACCATTAACAATTTCAGAGTCTGGTAGACTGCAGGCTAAACTGAACAAGGCTCTTAGGGCTATTTATAATATACGCCCAAAAAAGTCGGATTTAGACGGCTCTTATCACAGTATGACTCAGTCTGAACTTCTGGAACTTTGCGAAATGAGAAGTTTAAGTAACGACCAGGAAAAGTTAGCCGTTACACTTATCGATAACATTATTAAAACTAAAACCCCCCAGGCCGACTACAAAATCTTATCTAATTGCATGAAGTTTTCAGACGGAACTAATTACAATGACCCTTTTTTAAAAAAGTCTGAACAAACTTGTATCACAGATTTTGACCCTTTTAAAAATAAGTTTAAACATGACTACATTCATAAAAGAGACCAAGGGCTCAGGGATGTTAGTTTTCACCTGCCAAAGGACCTACATAAAATTCCAAAAAATAAACTGAATTTAACCTTCCCATATAACAAATTTGAAATACTAAATAAGTTACCATACCGTATAAGAGCCAATTTTGGTTTCTACAGTAATAAGTCCATAATAAAAACATATTACAACAGTCTATGCCAACACAGAATGAAAAAAAAAGGGGATCTCTGGTGTAAGAGATGCAGTTATATTGATACTAAAAAGAATAATATTTATAATTTTGTAAGGTCCAATCAGCATGATGCCAATGTGCGCGAAATTAAAAAAAATCAGAAAATAGATCTCATAGAGATCATTGAACCTGATTTATATAAAGTAATTTTTGAACTTACTGCTTTTGCGGAAGTTGTAATTAGATCCATTACTAATGGACATTTTTTCGAGTCTTACAATAATAAGTTACTAGAAGTCCTAGGCAAACATAGTACGGAGGAGAAAAATAAAACTCTGCCTCACGGGTCTGGTTTGCCTACAAATACGGACAAAGATTTTTTTACAATTGGTGAAATTTTGTATATCAAAAATCAGATTAGAGTCAAACACAACTCTACAGTTGAAACTGAACCTATTCCGACTTTTGAAAACTACAGTAAGTCCATCTACCAGAATTTCTTGAAATATAAAAATAACCTACCAAGATTAGATGGGAATAGAATCTTTTACTCACTACAACATCAACAAAGTGTTGAAAGAGAAAAGTTCTATTAAAACCAATTTCAAAAATACCATTTCTTTGTTCAGCTAAAAGCATAAATACCGGGTTTTCATCCATCAAAACCTAAATAAAGGTTAATGTTCCTTTCCTCCAAAATCTTAGCAGTTCTACGAGAGCCTTGTCTTTGTTGCGCTTTCAGCTATGATTCTGTGGGTTCAACACATGTTTTACTGGATACCATAAGTTGACTATTTAATCTTGAATCTCGATATTAGCTATTTATAGTTAAATAGTCGAGACTTGATAGTTGAATGACTAATCTTACAATACTCAATTCTTAGGTCCAGAGCACGTTCTAAACGTCACCAAAGGTTTTTTCTTTTGTAAGTTTTGATAAATTTACAAAAATAACTTTAAAAATTAAACGATGAAGGTTAAATGTCTAAAAAAATATAATAATTAAAAAAAATATATATAACCAATAAGGATTTTTTGGGTTGTTGCCACTCACTCATGTTTTCTGCGGACGGCTTACATAATCATTTTGAGCTAAGCATAACTTATAATTACAATGCCATGCTCATTTGAAAATGATAAACTAATTCAGCAGACATTATTATGGCCTGAGCAGCTGATGACTCAATTATTCGAATTTTTTGTTTGATTTGATCATAATTATTCTCTAGATGAGTATTTTAACGATCTAAACTTTTCTTCCTATAATTATCTAATAATTTCCATTTGAATCAAGAGTTCCTCACTCATGGTTCAATCAAAAACAAATCAAATCTTAACACTATCCTTTAACTCTCCTTCAAAACAACTTTTCTACCCCCCCCCCCTCCTATCTTCTCCTCTCCCCCAGACATATTTCTTTCTTTTCAATCAAACTTACCTCTGATAATATACATGAAGGAATAGCCTCCCGATATAAATCATTTCTCCCAAAAATTATAAAAAAAAAGTGATTAGATATTATGTAAGGATTTTTTTATTTTTTAACATGTATTATTTTAGAGGTCATGATTGGAAAGTTCAAACACAAAAGATATGTTGTCAGACAACTAACTAGCTACGAGTCTTGCGTTATGGACAGTTCTGACTATCTTCAGTGGATTGGATGCTTGAATCAGTTTGGTTTTCTACGCTTTGCAGTCTGCTTTCCAGAAATTGACTCATCAGGCGGTTTTCTGTCAATCAAAAATGATGGCTCATTAATTTTCTGCAAAGATAAAAATTTACCTAATTATGATACAGATAATCTCTTAAACATAACAAATAATAGAAACTTGGTCCACAAATATCTAGGGATTAATACTTTTGATCCCCGTATCATAAAAATTAATTATTTCAAAAATAATTTAAGTTTGGCATGTTCGGGAGTTAACGGTGAACGATTGAATACTTTTTTAATTGCAGCCTCTAGAGAAACTAGTGACTCTATTTTAGAAAATTACACTCAAAAAGTAAATGTTCTGTATAATAAGAAAGAACTCTTTTGCGAATTTTTTGAAATCAAACGCAATTTGGCAGACTTGGCTTTTCAAAGTCAAGTTTCGCTTAAAGATTCTATCATAACCATGAAAAGTATTTTTAACTCTAAGGCTAAAAACCAGGATATTTCTAATTATATAGCAAATAT
Organism: Oikopleura vanhoeffeni; assembly: GCA_004367855.1. NCBI lineage: Eukaryota > Metazoa > Chordata > Appendicularia > Copelata > Oikopleuridae > Oikopleura > Oikopleura vanhoeffeni. The sequence continues at coordinate 11,500 of SCLH01001527.1, read as the reverse complement.
CACTGTCGATTTTGATTTTATGACAGTATATAACATTTTGTTAAACAACAAAATTGCTATGAGTCAGATCTTTTATGAAAGTTTTTCAATAGAGAAAGCTTTTGAAAAAATGATTTCTGTAGTTCTCTCAATGGAAATCCCTGTCTTAACGGATATTACATATGATAAGGTAAACTCTGACACCTGCTATCAGGAACCTACATCTCAGCCCACAAAAAAGAGAAAAATCACCAAAAGTAAATCAAGTGGTATAAAGAAAATTTTTGACGACATTCTGCCATTTGAGCTTGAGATGTATTTTCATGGTAACCGCAGGTGTGCTATGATTAAAATCAGAAATGAACTAGGCAGTATCATAGACCTTTGTCGTACAGTTTCGTATCTAAATCTCGATTCTATTTTATTGCACATGTTTCGTATTTATGAAACTTCAAAATTTCAATTCAACAAATGCATTGCAAAATCAGTAATAGAATGCATCAAGTCCTATGTAGGCAGAAGTGATAGACCAAAGTTTGAATATAATCTTAGTCTTATCAACTTAGCTCTTAGCGACGATATTAAGATTGAGGATATGATAAGAGACAAAGGGATTAATCTTGATAAAGTTATTTATTTCGGACCAAAAAAAGTAAAAAAACCGAAAAATAAAACTTAATAGAAATAGTCTGTAAATTATTACAGGTCTCTATGATTAAACTCAAATTAGAAACACTTTCTAAGATCTTATATATCATTTTCGAATTAATCGACTAATTTTTGACTAAACACTGCATTTTTCATCTAGAATGATATATTTCAAAAATCATTGAGATACTAACAAAAAGTTTTTCTCATTTCTGTTAACCCTGGCAGTTCACTCAATAAACTTCTAATAACACTAAATGTAGCATGAATTTATGATTTGGATACATTTTGGTATAATAACGTTGTTTTATTTTTTGAGTAGTTTTTTGCAGGAGATATTCAGATCATTAGATTGGAATTCTTATCAGGATCTTTAAGCGGATTCCCAGGCGTTTTGCTCAAATCGATTAATAATTTGACGAGAATGAGAGAAGGCAAAAAAAGTCTTTACTCCATCATGAATAAAATTATACCCATAAACAGGTAATGAACTGTATTCAGAATACATTTCAGCTCGACGTGATTTACACTCATATCCGGGTTTGGCACCAGTATTACTATCATAGAAAGATAGATTTGGACGAATTTTCTTCAAATTTGGCACCATTGAGAAAAACTTTTCGAACTTCAGTTCACTATTGAATGGAATAAATCCACCAAATACAGCTGAATATTATAAATTAGTTTTAAGTTGCATCATCACTTATCGATTCTCATAGAGTTAATGTTTTAAATTGGTTTAGAGAAATCAGAGAAATCGAACCGATTTACCTAGCTTGACTAATAGGATTTTGACTAATAGCTTTAGGGGTCTGAAACTTGCCTGTTGACTTTTCAAAATTTAAAACTCTGAGCAAATTCTCGTTAAAGTTACGAACAGACTCATCTCCAGTTTTGAAAATTTCGATCTCATCGGAATTTGATAGCTTTGCCAAATGAACCATCTTACCAATCTCAACCATTTTGACTCTGAGAGACTGAATAAATTGATTAGACACTTGTACAAAATATGTTAAAAATATGCTTATATTCTCATTGCCAGAGTAGTAAAGGGATTCCTTGAACAAAAACTCGTAAAAACTCGCAATGATTTAATAGTGAACCAATTTTCTGATTTTCTGTATTTTTCTGACTTTTATTGTGATAAGAACTTATTACTAATAATATAGTCACCTCAGAATTTATCGGGCATTCATTCCCAAAATCACAGCCCTCATACATACAGGGATCACCAGCACTGGTGTATTCCTGGCCCATTACGAGTAACTCTCGTACATGCAAATGCTCTCTGAAAATTTTGGGGCACAAATCATGAAGCAGTTTCTCGTTAGTTAACTGACCCACTACGGGAGGGTCACATGACTGGTAGAACTCAATTTTGTCCAACGTCAGAGTTTGAACCATTCTAACCATTTCCTTGACGGGTCTTACTTTAGACCAAGCAGAACTCCGGTAGTTTTTAAAACCAGTGCCTAAATATGCAGACAGTTTCGTTGTGCTTTGGATTATCGTCTCCACTCTTGATATCAGTGTAGCCACCCTGCTCCTGAATATAAAAAAACCTAAATAAAATTGTGGTTTTTTGGCAAAAAAATTGGAGTTGTTATTGAGCCTGAAATGGTTTGATTTATTTTGATTTACTTTGATTTGTACTCGAGTTATGATTAAAAGACTTCAAAGAATCGGATCTTCTGGATTTTAGTTTTAAATTTTGAAGAATTTTTGAAATTTGAAAAAGAAGAAAAGATTTTTTAGAGGGTTTGTGAAGTTTGGAGTTTAAGATTAAAATTATCGAAGAAATTTTAGAAATTTTTCTTAACCGATTTTTATAGGGGTAATTACCTTGGAAATCAGTAAACCAAAATCTTCATTTGCTAGTTCAACTGTGTACTTTTTGGCCTCCCTACGAGTTACGTAGAACATAAGCGCGGCTCCAATTTCACGCATTGATCGGCCTTTATGAAAAATGTCCTTCATACTAACTCTTAGCGTCCCAATGTGACCACCAGCAACTATTCTGAAACCAATGATCTCGCTCAAAACGTACCACAATGACTTGGTAGCGGGCGAATATGGTTTAGCAGATTTGGCACCCAACCCAAGTATTATCTCACACCAGTGACCTGAACCTACGCCATATCGAGATAAAAATTTATTCCATATAGCATCAGGATTGTCAAAATCGATAAGCCCTGCCACCCCCCCTCTTTCGGAACCAGGGTACATCATCACCTCTCCTTCAAGTTTTCCAAAATTCAGACACGGGATCATACTAAATATACAATTTTATAAACAAGACTAATTAAGTATTTTTATCGGATCAACTATCCTAAGTTTATTTAGCATAGGACTTATGACAATGAAATAAATGTAGCATACTTTTGTACACTTTCGACAAATTTTTGTTCATGATTTATTACTACTGTTGGTCACTATCTTACTGGGATTCTGAGAAATCTCGTTTAATGTATTCAGGCCTAGTCTGAATTTTTTTTTAATGGAAGTTAGATACGGCTTCAATGATGCTACTCAGTTTCTCAGGACTACTTATTACTGGAAATTGGTTTGAGGATTTTTTGAAGACTGGAAATAAATAAATATTGATAAAATTTATTTTAATAAAGTGAAAATTTTGCGAAAATTTTGCGAGAATTGCTTTATAACTTACAATCTAATCACTGAGCAGGTATTCACTAGTACAGCAGCTGTAGCATCATTCACAACTCGTCCATGACTAGCGTCAACTTGACTATGAGATATTAAGCAAGGGCCACATCTTTTAGAGCAAGACCCCTGTAAAACGCTATTTCCATTCTCACAATATTGAGACCGAGATAATTTGCGCTGCAGCGCTACTAATCCGGTAACATTGAAAATTCTAGAACTTTTGAAAAAGACCAATTGAGTTCTTCTAACAAAAGTCTCACGTGGCTCAAGAATGTAAGTTGAGCCTAAAGCAGTTAAACTTTGTAAATCCTCTTCCATAAGGGGGGCAGGCATACCATCCTCTACGGACTCTCGTGCTCGTCGAATACAAAGTACTTGATTACGCACATCAAAAGATTCATGGTCTGCTTTCTCATGTCGAACCAAATAGATCTCATCGGGTTTAAGATGGACAGTTACATCAGGTAATTCTCCCTTAATTTACGGGGGTTTAAGTATGACGCAAATTCTAATATAATAGAAGGTTTCATGCAAAAATTATACGGCTCTCATGAAAATATTTCAGATAATAAAATATTAAAGGAGAGAGGTATACTTTCTAATTTAAACGATTATGTTATTCGACAATAAATCAACATTAAATTGTCCCAAATAGGACTTTATCATCGAATTAGAGTTTATAATTCGAAATGTATAATTAACTAACCATTAAAAATGCCTCATCCAAATTTACGTTCTGATGATTTACTGCTAGATATTCTTCCAAACGGGCATTAAGCTTCAAAATACCAACTCGATTCAAAAAAGTATTTTCATCCTTCACCTATAATTCAGCATTAATTACCAAGTTCTAGGAATATATATAAATTATATCTATATAGCTCCAGAACTTTATCATTTTTTTAATTAGACAAAAATAAAAAAGTAACTTATTGAGTGAGGGATTGATTTCTGAAACATCAAATTTTTGAACATGACTTATTAGGTATTACTCAAGTTTGTCTCATTAAATTTTTGTATATATGAAACTACTATCATTTGACCAACCTGAAGAGTAATCTTGAAGGCCGGTAGGTTTGATGGCAATTCGGTAGTCGGAAATATTGTAGAAATCTGTCGAACACTTTGGTCACACGATATACCAAAGTCAATGATAGTTTGTGAAAAAATTATATTAAACAGACAGTTTATGACTGAGGTCCATCGACCATACCAGATCTGATAATCAAGTAGTGTACTCTCAGGCTCCAATTCTTGTAACATATATAACTGCATTTTGAATGCAATCTGATTCCCAAAAATCTCGATCGATAAACAATTGACAGCCGTTTCAATAACCTCACACACCTCGCTGAACTGAATTTTGAATGTTATTATGGCATTTCAGCCAAAGGGGTTTTTTAATCACATCTCTTTACTTTCCACCCCCCTTTTTTAAAACCTATTAAACCTTTAAACCTATTATCCTAACCTTAACTCTCCCCTTGAGTTTCTTTTATGGATCAACTTCCTACTTTCTGGTTTATATTATTACTCTCCCCTATTACTCTCCGATACTTTTCCCTACTTTCTAATGCTTTCCCCTACTTTCCAATGCTTTCCCCTACTTTCCGCAATTTTTTTTTTTTTTTTTTCAATATAGAATTTTCAGGCAAGATTTTAAAGCTGAAAATGACTCACCGAAATTTCATCCTCGTCACCTACGGGATATAATGCGAGCTTTACACCATTAAGGGTTATATCTTCACCCAGAAATAGTTTAGCGACCTGATTCAAGTCTAGCATTACAGTGATTTTTTCGAAAATTCCAGTTTTTATTCGGGGGGATGTTGTCGAAATCCAATAGCAAAAACTAATGATTTACAAAAAGTTTTTTTTTTGAAAACAAACTCAGTTCTAGAAAGTTTGGAATGGCTAACAAAGTCTTAGACAGTTTTTTTTCTTTTGAAAGATACTAACTTGTTCATTTATAAACAAGTTGATTTTTGGTAAAAACTAATTAAAAAAGTGGAACCACCTTAAGTAGTACTTACAAAAACTAAATATTGTAAATAGGTTTACCCCCTTATAGACACAAAAACAGCTTCGATTGTTAAATGGTATTTATGGTTCGATGTTTTTAACCAGCCCAAAAACATTTACAGCTGTATTTGGTGAGTTAGCGCCAGATTTTCGAGCGACCAATTGTCGAAATCTTAGATTTAAAATTCACTTTCTACCATTCTGAGAAAGTCCTCAAACTAAAAAGGGTCAAATTGTAGAAATAACAGTTTGATAATATTTTATTTTTGTTTTTTTGTCAACATTTTCCTGGGATAACTGGATCAAAACGACAAAAACCATGAAAGGAACTAAAGAGGAGACCAACCCGGATAATCGAAATGCTTTGGAAAGTATCAATTCACTTTTGGCTTCTGAGACTTTAGAGTCACCCAACGAACTCTCAAGAAATGCCAAAAATGAAAAATCGACCTCTCAAAAAAACCTATGCAAATACGGAGAGGTAAATTAATATTTTAGTGGGCCTGGTTAGAATGGGTGTTTTCCTTATTTTTTCTTGCTTTAATGTATTGCTTTTTTCTATTATTATCTGCAGAACTTGGCAGAATAACCGTGAGCTCTACTGATGTGGTTTTCAGCCAATATAATCGACTAGTATTTAATAAATTCCAAAGATAATTTAATTACGATTCACTCACACAGATTGAATGAGGGGATTAATAAATGTACACACTTAACTAACTAGGGCCTACTATTTTATATTCGGAATCCAACCATCTTTTTTTTTGATTTATCTTAAGTGAAAAATTTATTAGAAGAAACCTGGATCATCGAATATTGCAGCTAAGTTCCCGGAAAAGACACTGGAAGGGACAGGACAGGTTATTTTACCTGAATCAACCCGGAATACCAAACCAGAAGACCCGGAAATCGAGGCAAGTTGTGTTACTAGCACTGTTCATGTGGCTTTTATATTTTTAGCTTGAGTTGTTGTTTTTATGGTTGATATTCAGATTTAAAGACCAAAAAGGTGCCTTAGAGAATGTTTTTTGTGCAGAAAAACATCTTATAGTTTTTTCTTCAACTAATTCTTGCATAGGCCTTTAATCTCGAAAAATTATGCTTAGACATTGTAATTAAAATTCGGAAATCCTGAACATCTGAAAACTAGTCAAAACTTAAACTTAGGTTAAATTGGACTTTCTGGTTTTGAAGGGGTTATACCATTAAAAAGTTGGTTGAAGAGAAAATGTCATACTTTTTTAATGGACTTTTTTCTCAGCCTTTCTAAGTTTTTCTGAATTTTACAAAGCTTTTCTATATTTCTCTAAATGTTTCTGATTTAAAGGAACCGATCACTGATATCAAATATCCGCCACCCAGAAGACTCTTTGAAGCTGGCTTTGAAGCTGGTTCAGATGCAGATTCTGACGAATTTCAAGCTCTATGCCTATTTGAACCACACACCCCAGCCACATCTCCCCCGAAGCCATATCTCCCTTATAATAAGGGGCTTAAATCCCGAAAAAGATTTCGAGAAGCTAATCACGAAATAAAAATCGGTCCTCCTACAAAGTCGAGAAAACCTCGGTATTTCTCCAGCTCAACTTCTAACTTTGATTATGAAGAAAATAAATCGGGAATTTCTCAACTTGCCAATGACCTAGGCATGAGCAAAATTCCTGATTCTGAGCTGGAGACTTCTGAGCTTCTGTCGACTACGTATGGTCGGTTCTCTAAAAAAGGATCTCTTGATTTCAACCAGGGTACCCCTTCCCTTGAGATGTGGCAAAAATATGACCTAAAGCTGGCCAGTAACATCTCAGTTCTCATGGGAGGTCAAACAGTTCAAATCAATGAGGCCGCTGAATTTCAAGCTCTAATGGAAGCCATCCTAATTGAGAACTCAAACGACCAATTCTTAGCAAAAAAGAATGAATTTCGTCCAAAGGTAGCCAAACTAAAAATATCTTTTTTCTCATAAAAGGTTGAATTTTGAAGGATAGCGTGTAAATAAAAAATACACTTGTTGATTTCAGGAAACAATTTTTACGAGTTTATTAGATTATTTAATCTTACTAAATAATAAAAATTAACAAGATTATAATAAAATTTAATTAAAAGGCCCTTTGGATCGTTTCTCGTTACTATTCTGCGTACAAGGATCTCCGAATCTGGGATGGACAGAGCCAACTCTCTCTGCCAAATCGGACTTTCAAGTTTGGGTTTGCGAAATTGATGGGATTGCCTACAAAAGCAATTAGAAGCTATGAGGTATGAAGTTCTCCTTATTTTAAATGGCTTCTTAATAAAGATAAAAAGATTATATATAGTACAGTTAATCAAAAACTTATTAAATCCTTTTTTCAATTACATTTGAATATTATTGCATAAAAAGAATAAGGCCGATATATTAACTTCGGTGTGTTATCAGGATTTTGAGTCAGGATTCTTCGGAGTTCAAAGTCAAAAGTTCGTGAGAATATGCATTTATGAACCCATTAGATCTTGAGCAAAACGACCAATTTTAATCAATGGATTTTTTTTCTTTTGAAAACTATGAGAGATTTGGCTTAAAACACTTTTTTTCATCTTGTTTACAATTTATAAATCAGTTGTCGGTGGTTTCTATATAATAGGTTATAATATTTTTGAGACAATTAAGCATAAACCTTTATATTCTAGAACGCTTTCTTCCTCACCCAAATTCTGAAAAACTGGTCAATGACTGGTCAACTTGTGCTAAGTTTGTTTGAAAGGGCTTCCCGATTCAGACTCCAAGTACTCCTCCCAAATTTAATCAATGACTTGCCGTTTCACATTCAACCCACCCAACAATTCGTGGGTTCCATGGAAGCTGTTCAAGATTGGGCTATTCTCACCAAGGAAGCAAATAAAAGATTTGGGACCCCGGATACTATGTCTGAAACTTCTGTCTATATCAAAAAGATTATTGCAGATAGAAAGGGAAAAACCCCATTTATGAAAAAACTCTTGGACTCCCAACATCGCATCTATGTTCAGAGCAAAATTTTGCCTGATAAAATTTCGAAAATTTTTGACTCAGATCAGACAATAATTGATGCTATTAAGGGTTGCTATTTGGCATTTAACCAACTAGATGAAAAATACATCTCAGTTGAGGACCCAAATCGGTCCAGGAGAGTTCATAATGGGGCAAATTACTTTCTCCTTATTAAATCATTTCCAGACCTAAATGACTCTGCGAGAAAGGAACTAGGGTTAAACTAAAGTTGAACTGAAAGGTTATACTAAAAACTCAACCAAATTTAAAGTTTTAAAGTTTTAAAGTCTAACTGACTGCGTCTAATGTGTATAACATGAGGGATTTAGCTTTATTTAGGTATCTCTTATAGAGAAAGGATTTTCGAAAGTAAATCACTTTTCTCTTATATTGATATTATTTGACTGATCGTTTTTAAAATCAGGCGTTTAGGGATTTGTTCTATTTTATTTTATTGTGTTCTTGTTTTATTTTGTATGCATCTGAAAATTGATTATAAAACAAGGATTCTACCTGTTATTTTTCATACATATGTTAATGAACTGTCTATGAACTGTCTATTATCATTAATAATAAAACTATAAATGAAAAAACAGCTCAAAGTTGACCATAGTCGCAGATTTAGCATTTAGCATTTATATGTAACAGGTTACAGCTAAATATTAAAGCTGCAATATATAACGGGAAATAGTTAATGCGGTACGTCAAGTATTGTTAAAATGATAAAAATTTTAAATTTTGACATTAATCAAAAGCAGAATAGTCCTGAACCTTTTCTAGTAAATAAGCTACAAAACTTCAAAAAAGAGGAAACCGTATTTCTTCTTAAGTTTTTGGACTATTTGTAAAATCGGTGGATATAATTTGAACTGGTTATTAGACTGATAGTCTAAAAATTTACACGACTTTTCACCTTTATCCTGCAATAACCTGCAGATAATTTGAGGCAATGGATTAATAAGAACTATGGTTGCAAAATAAATATCTCCAAAAAAGATTTAAACCGTTTTGTTATTATCAAACCAACTTTGGCTGGTACTATTTTTGTTTTGTTTTGTTTTTATTTCATTTGTGTCAAGGGAATAGTTTGATTTAAGTTTAAATTTTGATGCAGAATTCTAAAAACAATGCAGAAGACTAAAAACAATGCGCCTACAAACTTTTAATCGACCAAGCCAAATTTCGGGATCTCCCCACTAATTTTATTTTCTATTCTTCCATTTCGAGTCAATCCTTTCCTTTCCTTTCCTTTCCACTCCTTACCTCCTCCCCTAACAATATTACCTATAAATAATCGTTTTGTACTCAAAAATTGATCAGAATTTATATTCATAACTTACAATATTATCAAAAATTGAATAATTCTGAAAATTTTTAGAATATGTTAAATAATACTTTATGAAGAACTTTTGGAGAGACGTTTTTATAAATACTTTTGTAATAAAAGGTTGATTGAAATGACGTCTTTTTTGAAAAGCTTCTTGTGACGGATCCTAATCCCCATAGACATAATGAAGGCGTGCAGAATTCTGAAGAGCTTGTGGTTGGCTGAAAAGACTGGACGAAATGAATTCAAATTCAAATTCAAATATAGAAGGAACAATTTTTGGAATGAAAATCTGTAAAATCACAAATTTTTTCTTTGTACACCCGTATTTATACTGCGTCCAAAAACTTTGAGATAGACCCCTCAGATATCGGTGGATATATACAAAAANATTAAATGCCTTTTTTTTCAAAAAATATTAATGACCTTTTGTTCACAAAAATTTTATAATGACCTATTTTTCCAAAGAATATTAATGACTTTTTTTTTCTCAAAAATTATAATGACCTTTTTTCAAAAAATCGACTATAACGTATTTTCAAACAAAAAGATATAATGACGATTTTTTAAAACATTTATATTGACTTG
>SCLH01001526.1:63691-78244 GCA_004367855.1 Oikopleura vanhoeffeni | reverse complement strand
CGCGAAGAGATACTCCAAACAATTGACTGTCCGGTTGAACTAAAATGCAATTTTTTCTATTAATAGAAGCAATGATTAAAAAAAAAAATTTCCAAGCCGGAAAATTGAAAGAAGACCCAATGTTTTCCCACGTTAATTTTAAAATAATCAAATTTTTTAACAAAAAAAAATGTTATCGAGTTCGTTTTTCGAGAAAAATTTTTGTTTCAGTTTTGGAATTTTCACCTGTTTTTCTTGATAACCTAGAAATATAAGGGATCAAAATTTCAACCTGAACCGTAAGCAGATTTTTCCAAACTCAATACGATCAAAAAAAAATTTTATAGAAATCATGAAATGACTTCCCGGCTGAATTTAAATCTCAATTTTTTCTATAAATAGGAGCGATGTTTAAAAAACAGTTTTCCACTAAAAAATTGAAGAAGACAATATTTCTCCGAATAATACCCAAATTTAAAAAAAGATTGTATTCGAGTCGTTTTTGAGAAAACTGAGCTACAAATTCTTAAATTTCATGAAATTACGTTTTTCATTATTTCTAGAACAAGTCCGATTCGGAATTTGTCGCAAATTATGTCCGATAACTGTTCAACCTAGTAGTAATTGGTATTCTTACAAAAGTGTAATCAATTTCCATTAAGCCGTTTCCGAAGATAAAAAGACATTGAAGTAAATCAGTGGTTCTTAGAATATACTCCCACTTGGTGCTGTGGTGCTCAAAAAACTCTGTTTTTACTTTTGGTCGGAGCAAAAGGTTAGATCTTCATTTTAGGCTTTCCAGAATTCCTATAATTGTTTACGTTTTTTGAGCCCCGATCTAAAATCTCAAAAAACCGTTGAGTACCCCTTAAATCTTTGAAATGTAAAAAAAAGCCCCATCCGTCGAAAATCTACTCAACTTCGAAAATGGAATTTTCATGCGAAAGGCTATAAAATATCCACACGCTAGTAAGGTGAACTGTAACAGAAATGTAATAACATCTACGTCCTAAACCCCAGAAGCATGTAATATAAGGCTCTTAATGACACAAAGAATAATTTCGTCAAAAATGCCAATACCCTTAAACTGATTAGTCAGAAAATTTTCAGAGCTTAAAATTAAACAAATTTCTCACCTTCCCAATCGAAAGCTAGGCGAAGATGAAAAACTAAAAAATACCAAAAACCCAATTTCACTGTTAGCCTTCCGTTCACTAGCTTCGATGTTCTAGTATGCAGTAAATTAAAAGAATTCTATCACACATACTACCCCAATGTGGTTCTCCACAATTAATCTCGTACTCACATTATTTCAACCCCAGGCTGAACCAGAAAAAATCGTATTATCTAAATAATTGAATCTTTATTTACGAATTAACCTATGTCCCTGTGAACCACTTATAATAGGGGAAACTCAAACCAACTTTTACACAAACCGAATTTTACAGACATCGCCGTAATAAAGAGATGTTTTAAACATCTACATATAAAAACCTGTCAAAACGCACCTAAGTCTATCGCACGGAAAATTTTTTCAAATGCCTTTTTCAGTTGGTAGCTAAAAAATCTACATTTCAAAGCTTCCGAAAAACATCGAGGGCTGCTTATAACACTCAAAAAATCTGTCTCTGAATATACAGGTTTCACATAATGCCTAACATTTCTATGTGCTGTATTAGTTCCAGACAATTCTATAACGTGAACGAGCTATAACTAAGACCTATCTGAGGGCTCAGATTACTAGTTCGCATAAAATAATTTCGCAAGAAATGCACCTTTATATTTTTAAATTGTAATTTCGCTAATATTGAAACCTGATTCGCGGCTAAAAAATTAAACTTCTCGATTCCTGTTTCATCCAAATCTCTCAGCACGATAATGGCAGTTAGCCGAAACGTCGAATAAAAAAATTTTTGATTGAACAAATATAAAAAGATTTATATGAATTTTTTATTCAAAATGGCCATCCGAAAAATTGATGAAGAAATTATTTTTGAACAAAATTGTGTGCAGATTTGTTAGGAACAAATCAACTGTACTAAATAAATAAATTAAAAGTTAAAACTACAACTTTAATTATCATGTTTTTGATTTATGAAGTACATAGCTCATCAATAATCTCGATATTATTATAACATCTCTTGTGGAAAACGCCTATCTGTTTTGAAGCCCGGGTATGGGAAAACTTTAGTAAAAAAACTGCTTTCTTTCTCGCCTTTCACTCTATACCCGGCCTTCGTGCAATAACCAAATTTTATTGTGAGGAATGGCATGGGCTGTTTAGGAGCGCGAATCACGTAGTTTTATCGTATGATGTTTCACCCTAATACGTACCGACACATAGTCTGTAATAAGTACTACAATACAATTTGACGTTGCGAGATATCCAAAACATTGGCTATCGTATTTACATGGTTGAAAAATCACCTAGTGTGAGATAACATGGAAAAGTTTTACACCGGTCTCTTTTAAGCATTTTTATTATCGGCGTTTGCAAAAAAGTTAGCAGTCCCATTAGTGTTTTTGTAGCCTAGTACTAAAATACTTCTAGTTACGGACATTATTTTCACAAACTATTAGATATAGCACCATAGAGTTATTAGAGCTAACCGGTCCAAAAGGTATCATGATAATTAGCAAGTTACATCTATTAAAAATATACAGAGCTAAATCTACCCCCGGTATATTTATACCATAACATTTTGCGCTAAAAAGGAAATAAACTATATTTGGTTGTGAACCCGCGACAATTTCTTTAAGAGGTATTTGGAGAAAATACTCGGTTGTTTTAAAGGGGACCGTTTTCTTAAACGGCTATTGTCTCTAACGCAGAATTAGTTGTCGTTCTAAAGATTGCAAGAGAATTTCTCGAGATTATATGCAAAGGCTTTCAAAAGTGTGATTACATAAGGTATCTTTTGTGTATGTTCGCGTTTATTTCTATTTTAGTTGCTAACTATATATGAATGAGCTATGCGCCTTTCGTCTGTTCCGTACCTTGTTTTGACTTGCTTTGGCTGCACTTTTCTAGGACGCCTATGTTAGAACGGTCCTCTCTAGGGACTAGCGTGTATGGCGTTGGATTATAAGCGTCGATGTTGTCGGCGACTCATGTCGATTTCTATTGTACTTTGTGCTTTTGACTTCGTTTGGCTTGCTAGTGTTCAATCGGTTTTACATCTTTTATTTAACACAATTATTAGCATGTGTACTTGTGTAGGTTGAGTCCCTACAGTGGCTTCCACTGGGATAGGAAATTCAACAAAGTCTTATCTTAATGTTTAATACGGATTTTCTGTTACTTGGGTCGATATTGAGAGCTATAAGTGGGAGAAACTATTTTTGGTATTTTGATTCAATTTACGTGTGGTTATTAGATTATTCATTGTAGTGAACGCATAGGCTCTATGATACTTATTTGGTCGTGTCTTCCTACTATCGTGCATCCGGACTTTAATTGACAGGCGCACAGAGCATAGACTGATCAGACTTAAAATTGCAAAATGATAATTTGATAATTCTTGTCTGCTCCGATTAAGATTATATTTCAAGTGTATGGACGCTTCTATGCAGCAAGATATTTTTTAATGTTTTGATATATGTATAATAGGCGTCGATTATCATTGTTTAAAATTAAGATGCAATGTAGATGGAATTGCATTTGGCCATGCATAAACCGTTGAAAAATCAAAAATATTTATTCAAATTTTTTTTTTATTTATATGGAAATTGTAGTAATAACTGTTTATTTCAGCACTTTAATAACACCATAATGTTAAAACCCGATATTAACTCAGACAAAATGAAGATTTTAAGCATCATGGTCTAGCATTAGAGGTTAAAACAGAAAGCGGTGAACTAACAAAAAGTCTACTCTGTTTGAACATTTTGAGAAATAGTTGTCCATTCTAGAAAATTTTTCTGAACATGCGCGTAGGTTTATGTCCAAAAACGAAATTTCGACATTTCGCGTTAAAATTCAATTTAGAACCCACAAATCTCATCAGAAAAATTTTTCACTGAACTTTGATAATTAAAAAAATTTTTTAATTTATAAGAGAAAAACATAATTTTAGAATTATTGACAACGACTGCTGTCCCGTTTAAAACGCTGAAAAACTAAAATTAGCAAGGGCATTTCAAATTCGACATTTTAGACTACTCTCCTGTTTAAACATGAAGATACAAATATTTGCTCAAAAATATTAAATAAATAATTATTGAAATCTGTGGAAAACACCTTTTAATGACTCGTTTGCAAGACACATAAAGATTAAGAAAGTGGAGGAGTATAAACTAGTACAGCCGCAAAAGTGACAAACGGCACAAAGCTGAAAAATAGGTTTTTCTACTGATTATAAAGGTTTTTGTCCAATTAAATTTTGGCCAGCCCTCGAGCACTCTTCAAAAGTGGCGCTAAAGAGCGTTTTTTTATGGAACACAAAATTTTGACAAATTTAAGTCAGGAAATTGAAAAGTTAAAAATGGGTTTGAAAATAACAACTTCTTGAAAAAAACGATCAAAAATTTCCGGTAAAAATATAAAAAAAACCTGGCTTGTCAGTAGCAAGTAGCTTGGAAAGATAAAATATTCTTCCAAAAAAAATAAAGATTTTTTCTCTAAAGTGCAGTCAAATTGCTGAGGTAATGTTTTTTAGGTGCGTAAGATTTGACTGTGGTACCACAGATGAACCGTATGAAATATCACAAAGTTGTTTTTTGCATTTAACTTAAAACAAAAAAGATCAAGTAAACAAAATTTGAAAACATTCCGAGTTTTTTTTCAAAATTAAAAATTTTCAAATGACCCAATATGGGTATGAAATGAAACTAGAAGAAATTCTAAGAATAATGATTGAAAAGAAAATTCCAAAAATTGAGTTTTCGTGAGATTTTTCATAATGACAAATTTTAATTCTTCGATGATGAGTCATAATTTGTCCCTGAAACCGGAAGTTGTTCAAACTTGACTACACTGTACAGTGTACAAGATAAACTAATAAAATCCGATCCATTTTTACTTTTTTTATTCCCTATTTCGATATCTCTTCAAAATATGATTTCTTTGTATCAATAGCTAAATCAGTATGTAGAAAATATTGGGATTTAGCGTGCCGACCAGCGACAAAAACCAGACTGTCATGACCAACCGGTAAATCAATGAAAATGACCAGAAGCAATATTCTTCGAAAAATCGACTCTGATATTCAATCGAATCTATACAGTATAGACAATACAGTATAGTCTATACTTCCAATGCATTTAGCCACCTATGAAAAAGTAGTGAAGAAAAATTAACTCGTACGCTGCCAAAACGATAAATTGGACGCAATTACGCGGGATTTTCGAAAAATCCAGATGATAAAAGCTAAAAAAATTAAGTTTTAATAAATAACTGAATAAATAATTTATTTTGGTTCGATTTTTAAGAGGGTTATTCTATCTCGGTGAGATCGGAACTAGCACCTACGATCGTTTTGAAATATTTGGTCATAATATACGTTTTCAAGCTAGGTGGCACTTTTTTTTACTCATACTTTTTGAGTCTTTTTTATTCGAGAAACTGTGGTAACTTTTTTTAGTAGCGAGAGATTTGACTATGCAACCACGGACGAACCGTATGAGATATCACAAAATAGTTTTTGGCATCCAACTGGAAAATAAAAATGATGCGGGAAAATTTTAGCTTTTAATTGCTGAACAATTTCAAAATTTTATTTCTAGTGGTGAAAAATCACCTGTTCAAACCATAAACTACGGTAAACTGGTGGAGAAAATATTTTAAAATTCCAAATTTAGTTTCAGTTGGATGCAAAACTGTTTTGTGCTATCTTATAGGTTCGTCCGTGGTGGCACAGTCAAATCTGTCGCTGTCAAAAAAAAGTAACCTGATATTTTCGCGACTGATAAACGGTAAAAACAGAGATCGAAAACGGCTCTGGTAACTTTTTTTAATACCCCCCCCTCTAAAAACCAAACGGTAATAGATGTCGGGAAACAATTTTTTGTATAAAGCATGGGGGTAACTTTGCACGAGAGAACTTTTGGCAATATTTTTTTGGACAACCGACACCATCTGGTGGAGTAAAGAGCCCTTTTTATACCCTAAAATTCGAAAATACCGGTTTTGGGCTGATTACCGGTCGGAGTCAGAAATCGAAAAAATTCTCTTCGGTTAAAATTTTCTTGGTCAAAAATTTCAGATTCAAAAAACCGTTTCTCGATATCTCTTACCGTTTGGTTTTAAGAGGGGGGACCTTTAAAGAAAAGTAACCTCTGCAGCCATGTTTTTCCAAAGATAAATACCCCTTTTAAAAAAATCGAACCTTGGTCATTGAACTTTTATTTTGTAGACCAAAAATATTTAAAAACCGGTAAATTGACCTGGTTCAATCAGTGGTACCTTTTTAAATGACTAATGACGGTACGTTCTAGGAATTAGTTGCAATTTAAAAAATAAGAAAAAAAACAATAAATATCCAAAAGAGGTTGGTGAAGGTTAAAGTAGGGATAAAGAAACTCATACGCCACTTGCTCAAACGTACTGACAAAAATCGTTAAAATACACTAAAGGTCTGTTTTGTATGGGACAAACGGCGTTTGAGATAAGTCTGCAATCGGCACATACGATTTTTCTGATATTTTGGGACATGAATTAACATAAATTCGCTGAGAAAAACTACCTCTATGACAAGTTTCAATATAAGCTCATCTTTAAATCGGAAAATAAATTAAACATGTAATTTTTTCGAACAAGTGTTTTCAATCTCTGTGATTAGAAACACGCTAGTACAGGTGATTAAGTTAAGAAATTGCAAACGAAGAAATTCTAACCATTTTCAATCATTTTAATTTTCACCACTAGGTGGTGGCCGAAAGAAAATAGTAATTTTTTTTCAAATTTATGCCCCAGAAAGTTTTTATTGGATCAAAAGCTAAAAAGTCCCAAAAATTTTTGTTATTTGACTACAACGCTTAGAAGTCACATCAAGTTTTTTGTTGAGTCAAAAGCTAAAAAGTCCCAGAAAATTTTTGTTATTGACTCAAAAGCTTAGAAGTCACATCAAGTTTTTTTGTTGAGTCAAAAGCTAAAACGTCCCAGAAAATTGGGGGTACTCGGATGACCAAAATTTGTTCGCCGTGCTTGACCCATTTCACATTTGTCATTTTTCCAAGCCATTTTGATAGGGGAGATTTTATTTGGTCACTCCGAGTCCGCACTAGCTTGGCTTTCAAAATAAAATCCACCTAGTTTAGCATTTTAATTGGCCGTAATTACCCACAATGACAATTTTTGTTCTGCAAGTAAAAAAACACACTGTACTGTATATACAACCTCACTAAAATGTTTATCAACGATCCTATATTTTGATTTTTGCATCTTTTGCTCATTTCACAAAACTCGAGTTTTTCAGTTTTTTTTTTGCAATTTTTGAAATTTTTCCGTGTATACTTAGCTTTAAGGGGGTAGCAGCGGATGTGACAGATTGGTACCTTTTTTTTAAGTGATTTATGAAAAAAAAAATGTTAAAATTTTTTATTTTATTTTTTATCTTCATTAAAAAGGTTCATTTCTTGCAAGTGTTTAATATATAGATCGGATGGTACTATATTACGGATGAAAACAAAATAAAACCTTAATCCGAAAAAACTGCGATTCAGATTTTTTTTTGTTCTGAACTTAGACCGCCTATTGCAGTAATCATTTTGAAGGCATACATAAAATAAGGTAGACCCGACAAACTTTCTGGCCTACGCGTAAGTTTTTTGATATGATTTAAGTTAAAACACCCGGAAAGTGTTCAAAAAACGCAGAACCGTTTTTGGATTGCCTATCTTTTGGCTTGGAGTTTTTCGATTAAATTTGAGATAATTCATGTCAAGGATAGCCACAAATTTTTCGTCTATGTCTAGGGTGCGCAGCGGTCAAAATTTAAGGTTTAAACGGAAAAAATAATTCAAAAACTGAAAAATCGCCTATATCGCCGAATTTATTTGAGATTTATATCTCAAATTACTTTTGAGCGTCATAAATAACGTCATTTTCTGAATTTTTAGTGGATTTTTAATTCTTACGCATTTGGTGATACAACATTTTAATTTCGGCCGGATTGGCTTCGAATCAACAAAAAGTGCGCGAAATCTATAATTTTGAACTTAAAATAAATTTCGATTTTGGCGAAATCACCCTACGCCATAATACCGGAGAATTTTTTGATTTTCTATTGTTTCTAAATTGATCATAATTCACGAAAAAAATGATAAGAACTTTGAGCCATATCATTTTACCAACCGAACTCCATCTCAAAAATGTTAACTATCTCTTTAGCGCGAGTTCGAATAAACATTTTTGAGATGGAGTTCGGTTGGTAAAATGATATGGCTCAAAGTTCTAATCATTTTTTTCGTAAAATATGATCAATTAAGAAACTTAGAAAATTTTCCGGTATTATGGCGTAGGGTGATTTCGCCCAAATCGAAATTTTTTTTTGTTTAAAATTATAGATTTCGCGCACTTTTGTCGATTCAAAGTACGTATAGTACCCGAGAAAAACCCATTATTAGTGAGCGTACGAAACAAATTCTGATATCTCCTCGCAAATGATTTATCGGAAAAAAGCCGAAAATCGACTACTAACCGGTACCGTCATACAAAAAACTTTTTTTGACAAATTTAGACATTTTGTCCAAAATACTGTAATTTTCAACATCGAANTCACTGTACCTTAAACTTGATATTTTAAAATAAATTTCATTTTTGACATTAATAATATATTTTTTATTTCTAAATATTAATTGTTTTAATTAATTTCGTGAGACTGAAAATTTGAACTGACTTTAGTATTATTTAATTTCAAACAATTAATTTTTAACACTTAATTTTATAATCACTACAAAAATGAACTGACTTTAGTAGTACCTGTACATCTGGTATTTTTTGTGATATCCTTTAAATTGAAAATGAGGTTAAAGACCACTTGTTTGGAATAATTCAATCTGTGCTGTTGTTTAATTGTTAAATTTTGTTCAATTTTGCGAACTATTATTTTTCAAAAAAAATTTCAACAATATTTTTAAGATGGTAAAATTTGACGTTACCGACGGAGGCTGTTTCTCGAGATCCATACATAGTAGAAACTTAATTTTTGTTGCATTCAAAATTTTGTCATCGGTTTGCTTCTAAATCAATTATAATTTTTTTGATTTGACCAAAAACAATTTCGGAAATTCGAATTTTTCCTTTAGGATTTAAGTAACTTAAAGTATTACTTAAGTATTTTTTTCAGTATCTATGCTATATTGTTCTAACGCTTTGATCGATGACCTTAATTTTACTTTGACAAGTTAGCCTGTTAGTTAATCTTTCAGACCAATAAAAAGAAATAAAAAAAACGCCAAAAAAGCTGAAAAATATTTTTTTAAATCGTGAAATGGTCGAAATTGTATGGTACCTGAACTTTGCCCATGTGTGCATCAAAAACTTAATCAGATATCGAGAAAACCACGCCATAGTACAACGTCTCTATGAATTGCGAAAATGAGGTTTTTGTGTGAAAATTTTTTCATACCAGTGCTGGAAATGATTTTAATAAAACGCTGAAGATACCGAAATCGGCAAATTTGACGTTTAAATTTCATCGATTTTGAGCAAATAGACCTAAAAATCGAATTTATGACGCCATAGTACCAGAGAAAAACCCAGTATTAGTGGGCGTACGAAAAATAAAAAAATTCTGATATCTCCTCGCAATGATTTTATGGGTAAAAAGCCGAAAATCGACCCTTTTGGACCGGTACTACTACCGGTACCGTCATACAAAAAACTTTGTTTGACAAATTTAGACATTTATGTCCAAAATACTGTAATTTCAACATCGAACGACTCTTCCTCATCAAACTACAGGTGTTTTAAAAACAGTGAAACGCGTCGGTTACTGCCATAATACTAAAAATTCAAAATACTGTACTGTCAGAGTCCCACACTCCCTTGAAAATTTCGAACTAATTTTAACTCTTGTGAAATACGGGCTCTGATTGGTCGTTTCTTTAGAAAAATCTGCTACAATTAAATGTTGAAAATGCCTGCTGGTCTGCTCATGCAAATAATAAACACTGAATTGAAAAATATTCAAAAAACTATTTTTTACTTTTTTCAAATATTTTTTTTGTAATTTTTATTTATTGGATGGAATTTGATTAGTTAAAAATTAAAACTGTTAATTTCAGCACTTAATAACACCATAATGTTGAACCGAAATTACTCAAAACAAGATTTTAGCATCATGGTCACATTAGAGTTAAAACAGAAGCGGTGAACTAAAAAAAGTCTACTCTGTTTGAACATTTTGAGCAAATAGTTTGTCATTCTAGAAATTTTTTCTGAATATGCGTAGGTTTATGTCCAAAACGAAATTTCGGACCATTTCCGTTAAAATTCAATTAGAACCCACAAATCTCTATCAGAAAAATTTTTCACCTGACTTTGATAATTTAAAAATTAAAGAGAAAAAACATTAATTTTTAGAATTATTGAAACGACTGCCTGTCCGTTTTAAAACGCTGAAAATACTTAAATTACAAGGCATTTCAATTCGACATTTTTAGACTTACTCTCCGTTAAACATGAAGAAAATATTGCTCAAAAATATTAAAATAATAATTATTGAAATCTGTGGGAAAAACACCTTTTAATGACTCGTTTGCAAGACACATAAGATTAAGAAAGTGGAGGAGTATAAACTAGTATAGCCGCAAAAGTGACAAACGGCACAAAGCTGAAAAATAGGTTATTCTACTGATTATAAGGGTTTTTGTCCAATTAAATTTTGGCAAGCCCTCGAGCACTCTTCAAAAGTGGCGCTAAAGAGCTGTTTTTTATGGAACACAAAATTTTGACAAATTTAAGTCAGGAAATTCAAAAGTTAAAAATGGGTATCAATTTTATTAGTTCATTTAAAGGTATTCTATCTCGGCGAGATCGGAACTGGTACGTACGATCATTTTGAAATTTTGGATCGGAAAGAACTTGCAAAACTAAAAGTATAGCCGTTTTTACTGGAAAATATCAACTTCAAAAAAACGATCAAAAATTTCCGGTAAAAAACTGGAAATATAAAAAAAGCGGCTCGTCAGTAGCAAGTACTGTGGTTTGCGTCTATAAGAACAGCTGAGATTTTGCCATATTGTCCTTATTGCGGGACGCCCAAAATCTCAAAGCGTAGGTTTTGGCCATATTTCTGCCATATTGTCCTTATAGAGGGTGTCCTTATAGACGCAAACCACATTAGCTTGGAAAGATAAAATATTATTCCAAAAAAATTAAGATGTTTCTGTAAAGTGCAGTTAAATTGCTGAGGTAATGTTTTTTAGGTGCATCAGATTTGACTGTGCCACCACAGATAAACCGTCGGAAAAAAAATTTCCAAGTTTTTTTTCAAAATAAGAGATTTTCAAATGACCCAATATAGGTATGAAATGAAACAAGAAGAAATTCTCAGAATAATAACTTAAAAAGAAAATTCCAAAAATTGAGTTTTCCTGAGATTTTTATAATGACAAATTTTAATTCTTTGATGAGTCATAATTTGTCCCTAAAACCGGTAGTTGTTCAAACTTGACTACACTGTACAGTGTACAAGATAATCTAATAAAATCAGATCCATTTTTACTTCTAATATTCCCTATTTCGATCTCTCTTCAAAATATGATTTCTTTGAATCAATAGCAAAATCAGTATGTAGAAAATATTGGGGTTAAGCATGCCGACCAGCGACAAAAACCAGACTGTCATGACCAACCGGTAAAACGATAAAAATGACCAGAAGCAATATTCTTCGAAAAATCGACTCTGATATTCAATCAAATCTATACAGTATAGACTATACAGTATAGTCTATACTGTATAGTCTATACTTCCAATGCATTTAGCCACCTATGAAAAAGTAGTAAAGAAAAATTAACTCGTACGCTGCCAAAACGATAAATTGGACGCAATTACGCGGGATTTTCGAAAAATTAAGGTTTAATAAATAACTGAATAAATAATTTATTTTGGTTCGATTTTTAAGAGGGTTATTCTATCTCGGTGAGATCGGAACTAGCACCTACGATCGTTCTGAACCCGCCTTTTTTTTACTCATACTTTTCGAGTCTTTTTATTCGAGAAACTGGGGTAACTTTTTTTTAGTAGCGACAGATTTGACTATGCCACCACAGACGAACCGTATGAGATATCACAAAATAGTTTTTGGCCTCCAACTGGAAAATAAAAATGATGCGGGGAAAATTTTAGCTTTTAAATTGCCTGAACAATTGCAAAATTTAAATTTCAAGTGGTGAAACATCATAAATTACCGGTAAACTGGTTAAGAAAAAATTTTAAATTCCAAATTGAGTTTCCGGTTGGATGCAAAAAACTGTTTTGTGATATCTTATAAGGTTCGTCCGTGGTGGCACAGTCAAATCTGTCGCTGTCAAAAAAAAGTAACCTGATATTTTCCGACTGATTAACGGTAAAAACAGAAATCGAAAAACGGCTCTGCAGCCATATCGATTACACGACTTCCTGGTCGTTATTTGCTAGATTTTTGGCCAATTTTTTTAAATAATTCGGCTTTTATAAACAACTTATTCGATTACATTCTTAGATAGCTCAGACTGAGCTCAAATATTCTGTGAATAATAAAATTTAAAAATTGGTCCAAATCCGACTATTGCTTCCAATTTATTTAAGAAAAACTAATTAATAAAAAATTTCAGAAACAAAAGATAAAATAATTTTTTTCTGTTATTATTTACAAGATATTTGTGTTCAGTTTGAGCTATCAAAGAATGTAATCGGATGAGTTGTTTTTAAAAGCCGAATTATTTAAAAAATTTGGCCAAAAATCTAGCAAATAACGACCAGGAAGTCGCGTAATCGATATGTTTCTTCCGAGATAATCCAAAATAAAATGCCCCTTTTAAAAAATCGAACCATGGTCATTGAACTTTGATTTTGTAGACCAAAAATATTTAAAACCGGTAAATTGACCTGGTACAATCAGTGGTACCTTTTTAAATGACTAATGACGGTAAATTCTAGAAATTAGTTGCAAATTAAAAAATAAGAAAAAAAACAATAAATATCCAAAAGAGGTTGGTTGAAGGTTAAAGTAGGGATAAAAGAAACTCAATTACGCCACTTGCTCAAACGTACTGACAAAAATCGTTAAAATACACTAAAGGTCTGTTTTTTATGGGGACAAACGGCGTTTGAGGTAAGTCTGAATCGGCACATACGATTTTCGGATATTTTGGGACATGATTTAACATAAATTCGCTAAGAAAATCTACCCCTTTGACCAAGTTTTCATATAATTTCATCTTTACATTCATAAAATAAATTAAACATGTAATTTGACCCCTTGGAGGTGTCAAATTTCAGTTTTTCATAATTTATTTGAGATCCTAAAGTTAATGAACAATGTTAGAGCGGTTTTCGAGAAACCGGTAATTATCGGTGATAAACAGGTAAAATACCGGAAATCGAAAAACTGGCTCCGCAGCGCAACGAACAGTAAAAAGTTATATCATGACCCAAGAAATCAGAAAGATCGTATGTGCCGATTCCGACTTATTAACGGCGTTTGAGCCTCATCTTAAAAAAAACAGATCAAAAGTCTTGACAAAAATTAAGACGTAAGGATGCTGTAGAAAGTGGTGTATTGTCAAATGACAAGTTAAGAGAAAGTGAAGAGATTTTTGCACCACACATGCTAATAAAATATACCGATGAGTAAAGATGTGAGAGTAAAGGGGGTAACCAAATAAAGGTCTATGCCTAGCGTGTCCACCAATCGATTTTCGACCAAAATCGACCACTTATGAATGTTTTTCCACATACACTAGTTTGTGCCAAATTTTATAGCGCGTATCATGATATAAATATTTTTATTCAAAAATTAATATTTAAAAAAAAATGATAATTTATTTCGAAAAATCGTATTTCGGTCAAAAAAAGTGAGTTTTTTTAGTCTAAATCCACTCCCTCATTCCTCCATAAGGTTATTTTTTTTCATCGCAAGATTGTCTTGCAAAAGTTAGTCTCTGAGTAGGGCTATTTTTCAAGTATTTCAAAAATTTGGTGACAAAAAAATTTCAAAAAAAAATCGAGGTTTGTGTTAATTTTACTAAAAAGTGGCGTGGACCCCAAATAAACCAATTCGGCATTTGTTTTAAAATAATTCTGAAAATACGAAAAATCGTTATATTCTGATCACGTGACATTTTTTTCAATTTGGAATTAAATATGCCCTCAAGAAATTTCAGAACAATCTACCCAGTATTTTTATAGATCGATTTTATGGTGGACACGCTATCTATGCCAGGAAAGTTGTTTTTTGATGAAAAAATTAACATTCACTTTCTCAAAAAAAAATTCACGGAGGATTATTTTTTTTACAAAATTCATTTCCGTCGAAATTATTGGATTTTTTTTCGAAAAATTCAAGACTTCTGGCGGACCTTAATATGACGAAGCGAATTTTTATAATAAAACATATCCATCATGATGCCCAAGTAACTTAAATCTCT
>SCLH01001526.1:24568-43776 GCA_004367855.1 Oikopleura vanhoeffeni | reverse complement strand
TTTTTACTAGATTTTTAGCCAATTTTTTTTATTTAATTCAGCTTTTGCTAACGACTCATCCGATTGAATCCTTAGATAGCTCAAACAGAGCACAAGTATCTGGTTAATAATTGAATTTAAAAAACTGGTCCGAATCCGACGATTGTTACCAATTTTTTTAAGAAAAACTAGTAATTTAACAATTTCAGTAACCTCAGAAAAAAGATAGAATAAATTGATCCGATGAAATAATTTTTTTTATTTTATTTTCACAAGATATTTGTCCTCAGTTTGAGCTATCTAAGAATGTTATCGGATGAGTTGTTTTTAAAAGCCGAATTAAATAAAAAGGTTGGCTTGAAAACTAGTAAAAAAGGACCAGGAGCCCCCGTAATTGATATTTCCCATATTTTAGGTCATATCGATCACGATCCCCGAGTGCACAAAACCACTCTTTTTTCTAGGGAATAGCTTTCAGCGGCCGATTTCGGACAACGGCTGTAGTACGTTATTGGCCGTTGTAAGCTACCCCTTTTTTTCTCAGAGAATATTCTTTTATTTTCGGGAAAGATACGTATTGAGTGATTTTTTAGGAGGCTTTTTAAAAGCGTAGGTGTCGGCGTAGGTGGGATTGTATCAGATTACTGTTAAATTTTAAAATTTAAATCACCGTAAAGAGTTGTTCTTCAAGATGCAAAAGTTTTTGGGATATCAGCTCTGCTAGTTTACCCAAAAATAGCTTCATAAAGGTCAAAATCAGCGACACCCACACCCTTAAAATTGATTAAAATTTACCTGACATCTCTGACAAGTTCTTCTCCCTTTTCTAGTTTATGTTTTCCAGGTATAAAAGCTTCTGTATTTTTTTCGTTAAATTCTTCGTCTTCAGTTTCTTGATCGGAGTCTTCTTCGTCGTCTTCGATATCTGAATTGAGTTGTTCTTCTAAATCCATTTCTTGCAAATCTTCAGGCGCGATTTCGTCCATTTTTAAAAATTATATTTACACTCTAAACAATATTACATTTCAATATACAGTCAAATGTGTTTATAAGGACAAGTTAACTTTTGTCGTTTTGTCCATATAATAAACATGCTCTTAGAATCTAACAATGGCGCTAAAAAAGCAAGCTAAAATTTTGCAGGACGTTTCAAAAAAGTTTCAACTCAAGTAGTATTTAGAAATCTGGAATGTCGGCAAAAACTTTTTAGTAAATTTTAAGGCTAAATTTTTTTATTTTTACTAAAATTTACTAAAAAGTTTCTGCCGACATTCTAGATTTCTCACTTTTCATGTCTACTTATTTCTTCTGTGAACAAATCTTTACTTTTGAAAATGGTGAAAAACTGAAACATGTCAACTTGACATTGTCAAGTAATAAATTTTTTTTAATATTATTTTTTTCGTTTCATGAAACTGAGAAGTCTCCGAAGATTTAGTAATTTCAGTCTATAATTTTTTTCTTAAATTTGATTTGCAGTAGCGCATTCAAATTTCTCGGCTAGACATCAGACACCAAATCAAAAAAAATATTAATTTATCTAAATAATAATAATGACACATGTCAATTTCGTTTATATAAAGATATATATATTTTTCGGTTCATTTCACAATACCGCCCTACATAAGGCAACATGGACACGGTAATTTTTAACTAAAATAATAATATTATTAAAAAATAAGAGATTGAGACGAGGAATTCAAAAATACTTTTTTTACGAAGTTAGGAGATCAAAGTTTTAATAAATATCAGCTAGAACTATTTTAAGGGGAAAAAGTAGGATGCGCAGCGGAAAAATTTCTATCTTTTGAATTATGGATAGCGTTGAAAAACGAAACAAAATTATGAGCAGAATTCAAAGAAGAAAATAAAAATTTTAAAAATCGGATTTTTCACCGGTAAAAATACCGGTGATTAATTTACCGGTTTTTCGTATTTTACTGAAAATTTTACACAGTAAAGGTGGAAAATTAGATCTGGGAAAACTTTTAATCTTAAGCTATAGCTCTAGCAAATTTAGAATCTTCCGCCCAAGAATTTTATGTCCTACCCATTTTTTTTATAATGTAGCAAATTTTGTTGTGAGTCCGGTCGTTATCAAAAAAATCGAAGAAAAAAAAATTTATTATGATGAAAATTGAAATAAGTGCTGAAAATATGGGTTTTAAAACCCCTTTAGGGGCACTAGATGGCCGGAAATTTTGTTTTGCTCTGAACCTTTTTTTCGGTGGCGATAACAAGTGTTCTGAACCGGGATTGAAAACTCATCCCGTTTTAGAACACTGGATTTCTGATTTCGGCATACGCACTTTTCAAAGCAAAATATAGACGTTTATAAAAATTTTGACCAAAAATAAGTACTCCGGAAATTACACATTTTAAATTGTCCTTGTGAAAATGAATATTATTTATTTCTGACGATTTTGATGAAAAATTGAAGACCCTTCACCCAAAAATTTTACGAAAAAGAGGTGTTTTATAAAAATTTTTGAAAATATGATCCATCTTGATGCCCGGGTACCATAAATATCCTATTCTCTATTCTTTTAACAGGCAAATAGGATATTTATGTTACTCGGGCATCATGATCGATATACCCTTTTGATTATTTTCCCCAAATTCTCCTTATAGACGCACATCACAGTATTTACAAATCTTACCAAGAAAAACCAAATGGATATTTTCAATTTTTAAGGCTGATTTAAAAAAAATGACAAAAAAGTGTGGCCCGTAATTTATCCTTCAAAAAAACTTTTTTAGTCCTGCGCCAGATTTGAATTTTCTTCTGTTTTTCGAAATTTCTAAAACTTTTTTCTCTAAATTCAAATGTTTCGAAATCGTGTTAAAATCTCATTTTCGTATTTTTTTCTCTAAACGCTTTAAAAAGCAAGAATCATGAGATTTTTCATAAAAAAGTGTTTTTTTTATTTGCTAATCGCTCAAATTACAAAAAGGGAATTGGTTAACTCCAACGCGCTCTAATTGGCCAAAAGTGGTTCAAAATAAATTTGACCTCTAAAGTGACTCATAGATATCGTCTCAAAAGGGCTTATTCATAAGGGACGTTTTTGGGGACTTACGGAGCATTTTTTGATGGATTTTTCATTATTTGGTGCAGAGCAATGGGAGGTCAAAAGTTGGGTGAATGAGGCGTTTCAGGATGTCCAAAGAGAAAAAAGAGATTCCCACGCAGCCTCCCTCCTTACAAAATTACAGCTAGTTGCTCAAGATATATCCAAGGAATTAGATTTAAAATACAAGATTTTTTTCTTATTAAAGAGGTGGTCGTCGCTAAAAAGTAAAAATTGGGGTTCACTGTGAAAAATCCCTTTGTTTTACTTGAGCAAAAATGTCGAAGGTCCCGAAAGGCTCGTCCAATCAGATAATAGTTTAAGCGAGTGGGTGTCGCTGATTTGAGCCTTTTACAAGGTCCAAAATCTATCTCCTCCCACAATTTTGAACATAAAACTCCAGTCTATAGTTGTTATTGAATCTATAGAGTTGTTTAACCCTTGGACGTTCGAAAAAAATATACACTACAGTATGTACTTTTTTTACTTGCGAAGTGAAATTGTCCTTTAGCTAATTACGGCCAATTAAAAATGGTAACTAGGTGAATTTTATTTTGAACGCCAAGCTATAGCCGATGTCAAGGGT
Source organism: Oikopleura vanhoeffeni (assembly GCA_004367855.1). Lineage (NCBI taxonomy): Eukaryota > Metazoa > Chordata > Appendicularia > Copelata > Oikopleuridae > Oikopleura > Oikopleura vanhoeffeni. Next base: position 40,140 of record SCLH01001526.1, on the reverse strand, counting down.
TTTAAAATAAAATCCACCTCGTTACTATTTTTTATTGGCCGTAATTACCTAAGGGACAATTTTCATTTCGCAAGTAAAAAAAGTACATACTGTATATGTACTGTACTGTGATAACTAGACATGGCATTTATCTCATTTCAATATAAGCAGAAGGCCCAAAATTTTAGACTAGTCAACTCGATAACACAAATAAACCTAAGAAAGTTATATAAATTAGCAACGAAAATGACGTTTATACAATGACGTTTGTAGTTCTGAATTTCTTTAAAAATCTGATAATTTTCATAAATTATTGTTAAAATAAATGAACTAATTCAAACCTTAGCTTTCTAATGCCGTTCTCTGATTTCAAATATCTCTTCCTGTTTTCTCGTGACTCTACTTTCCATACCATGAACCGCGGAAAAAACCTTCGAAAAATTTGAGAATGAAAAAATATTTTCGAAAGAAAAAATATTTTCGAATGAAAAAATATTTTCGTATGATTGATAAAAGCTGCCGGAAATCGTAAAAAAAAACCAAAGTCAATAAAAAACACGGCTTTGAGCACGATTTGCCGCATTCTGCAGATTACCAAATTTGATATTTTTTGTACTAAAGGCGGCGTTAAATTCAGCTGTATAAAGTATTTTATTTATGACATTTTAAAAAGAGAGAATAAAAATTATGAAAAATGCCTAATTTTACAGATGATGAGCTTGAGGATCTTGTTTATTATCAAGATAATGAGACTGAGAACTTTAATTCTGATTCCAACGATGATCTCGGTGAAGACCTTATTCTTAAAATAGAACATTTACAGAGAAAACGCAAGAGAATGTTGACCAGAGAAATCAGCGTAGTGGGCGATCACATGTGGTTATACCGGAAAAGTAAGCAAAAATGGAGTTGGCACTGAAATTTCGCCAGTAATTTCCTATTTTAGGGTCGGTTTTCAGAAACAGAGTTCAGAAAAAGTTATTTCGAAATTGGTCTTTTTTCAAAAAAAATTATCGGTATGTAGATTTTATCGACAAATTTTCATCAAAAAAAATTGTCAAATTTACTGTTTCGTTCTAAATTTTGCTGAAATTTACATCAATATCATATTTTTCTGAAAAAAATATTCTACTGCGAGAAAAATATAAAATATCGATTTTTTGGCCTTTTACTATTTTGGCCTTCTACTGCCAACCCGTTTTCTGGTACGCCGATTGGTAATTTTGAACCTTTTGGCCATTTAAGACACCAAGGAGTTAAAATTTTGACTTGCCATCAACCAACTTTGTGATCTAATATAACTAAGTAACACTATGAGAGTACTTGAAAATCTTGAATTTGAACTTTCTTTCGCTCAAATTCGATACATAGCATCCTAGTGGTAACCTACTGTATATTCTATTGTGAAACCAATTTTTTTTGCTCAATCTCATTATGCTAAACTCCACAAGTTTTCTAACCAGAATATAAATGAAAATGAAATATTATTTTTTTTCTGAAAAAGTCTTTTTGTCGAAGCCTATAATTTTTTTATTTTCTCATTTTTTTCAGAAATCACTCGCGAAAAAAAACAAGAGTTCTAGTAACCGTAGAGTAATTTTTATTTCATTAAAAGATTCTCCAAACACTTTCCTAAAAACTGATGTCCTCAGAAATTTTCTGCAGTTTGAGAGGATTAAAGGATAAGCGATTAAAAGTTTTTTCGGAGAAATTGACCAAAAAAGTAAAAAGAAATAACTTTTGAACGGATCATCGAAAATAATTTTAAGTTAAATTTTTGAATTTTTTTGTGGTAAACTCTATTTAGGATTTTTCTAATTATTTTTTGGTAGCGTTAATTCTCCACTTTTAATAGGGTTTAAAATATTTTTTGCCTCAAAGGAGGTTTTAAACGTCCAAGGGTTAACAATCAATCACTTCATTTTTTAGAATTTTTGATTTGGCGTGCTTTGGGGCGAATATCAATAATTCATTTCTATGCTGATTTTTAACAAAATCTTAAACACCAAAATATTGAAAGTTGATTAAGATGTCGAAAAATAATTTTTTCCTTAAATTGAACCATTTTCTGGGTTTTTCCGTGAATTCAAACTGAGGGGCGTCAATAAAGAAAAAATTATCGCTTTCCCAAAAAAATCAGAATTTTCAAATATTTTTTTGCAGTCAAAAGCAAAATTTTCAAATAATGGCGTGAGAAGTTGTTTGTGTTGCTGCTCTGTAGCCTGACACAAAAAATCAGAGACAAATGATGTAAATTGAAGGACGAGATAGTTTATTAGTTTTTCTTGGAAATGTTTAGTGATGGGTTCAGTGTGTGCTTAGGTCTTTTCGTATCAGATATCTGTAAATTTCAAAAGAGTTTTTCGTCAAGTTCAAAAAGTTTTTGCAATATATAACCTTGGACAGTTTGACGAGAAATCGCGTAGTTGAAGGTCCAAATCAGCGACACTCGAGCTCGAAATATAAAAACTATTAAAAATGTTTTAAGGACAGTTTTTAAAGAAATTCAGACACTTCTAAGATTTTCCACAAAAATTTTAACTCCTCTAGAAAAAAAGTTATGGCATTTAAAAAAAAATATATTTGTGTTTTAAAAAATGTTTGCGACTCTGGGATAAAATTGAGCCAAAATCATAATAACTTCTAGCATAAGTCAGGTCTCTCGTGACCTTCTTCAGTATGTTGCGTTCAAAAAAATTTAAGGCAAAATTAATTTGAAATAATAAATTTTCAGAATTTTTTATTTAATTACGCGTGATAAATCTTCCAAAAAGTCAATCGAAGAAGCGTCGGAACAGGGCGCTCAGGCAGTTCCAAGAGCAGCAAGAGAGTGAGAACAGCTCGGGCAGAGCTCTCGTTTTTAAGAGACCACATGGAAAATGTGAAATGGGGCTAGAAGATGTTCAGGCCAAAACAAATATTCTATAAAAGTACGTCAATTTTTTAATATTGTTGTTAACGTAGACTCGATTTATGCGACGCGTCGCCATTACCACCATTTAATCGCAGTTTACGACGCATTTACGTCTTCGTTTTGTTGAAAAAGTTGTTCGCCTGAACTACGGAACAAAACGACGATCATTTCAAAATTATTTTTACTTTCAACAAAACCATAATAACGTGTAGCATTGTTATATAATTTACATTTTCTTCGTTTTGAGAGCTACTATGATAAAACTCTAAAGGCCGTTATTAAAATTAAGTTAAAAAAAGAATTCTACAAGCAAGTATAGGGATACTCTTTCCGAACTTGATTCAACTTTTTTGGTCGGGTATTGTATTAGTTATGGGAGCGAGAGGTTATGTATCGAACAATCCTGCCTAGTCGTCGAAATCATCACTACCGTCACAAAAATAGAAAGTGACCAATGAAAATGACTGGAATTTCTCTATTGTGACGTAGAGATGAAATTCGACGGACAGGCAGGGATTTCGATAGAGGAAGAGAGACGCTTTAAGGCACTACAATTAGGGCTTTGAAAATAAGGTCAAACGCGAACGCGCTTCGAGTTAGTTATTATAATAACCTGAAAATTTCATGCTTTTGCTATCGACAAAATCAAAGATTCGCTAGAAAACTAGCCTCAAGCCTTGAAAAAGTTGACAAATGGCTCAAGATAACTCAAGAAGCGGAAACAAAGCTTCCAGAACAAGATATGGTAATTCCATTTCTTAAAAACACCCAGCTGACCAGTCTATTCTTATTTTCCAACGGGCTCCGTTTTAGTGATTTAAATTTAAATTATTAATCAGCTTCAAAATCGACAGAAGCCACTTGAGTTCAAGGTTATTGTCAGAAAAAGTTTTATTAGAAAAAAATTGCAATAAATTAGATATCGAAAAATAAAAATTAATTAATGCATTAAAATATGAAAAGGTTCGTCCGTTTTTTATATAATACAATTGAAATTCCTCATTATATTGTAGAAAATTAGGCGAAATCTTGAAGATAGCTAATATAGGGTTAATTTCTTGAAGTTCATGTTCTTAATATGTGAAAAATTTAACCGTAAACTCTGAATTATAAATCTTTTCATTATTAAGAATATGCGTTATTACTCCCTGAAGGATTTCGCCTATTTTTGAAACATTATATTTAAACCATTATTTAATTAACTGAAAAAACGCAAGAAACGCAATTATTTTGAACAAAAAATCGACATTTTTTTTTTCTATCTTAAATTCTGGTGACAAGTTGAAAAAAATTCTTCTTGTTTTTTGCAATTTACCAAAAAATTCGCATACTTAATTGACCACCACCCTAAGGGTTTATATGTCCAATTGTTGTAATTGCTGGATACTTCTCACTAGCTTTTTTAACGTTCTGTAACTTTTTGCTTGAAACTTCAACGTAAAATGGAAAAGTAATTATTTTCCGTGAACGCTGTTTATAATCTATTCGTATAGATAAATTGTTTTTTATATATATAACTCGGACACATTTTCCGAAAACGTTCTTTGAAACCCTCAATTCCTCTCCACAGCGATACTAACTTGCGGAAGTGATATGCACAATATTCATATAATTTCACGACAAAAAAAAGAATTAATTGTTCTGTAACAGAAGTTCTTCGTCCGAAATTTACAACAACTTTTCATCTATTTTTAATCTATGTTATCAAAATGCGGCGAAGCAGCGCCCTCTCAAAACTACAGGTTGTAAGTTGTTACCTCTTTTTTCCAATTTGAAAACCTACACCTTACATACTATATATAGTGTAATAACTAGTGTTTTTATTCGTAAAAATAATAAGAATTATTGTTTTAAAAAGATTGAGACGAGTTAAAGCCTTTATTACTTTACACGTTTATGGTCGGTTAATTCGACAATCGAAATATCAGAATAACTCAGTAAATACAATATACCAAATATATGTAGATTCGAACCAGGACCACTCGCATGCTAGAACTTTTAGTTGTGACGTTAGTTGCTTCGTAACTTTCACCTGGCGTGATGATTGAATCGGAAAAGCGCGTACACCCCGTCCACCTGAAGCAAACTTAACTCAAAACAGAAGTTCTAGAATGCATCGTCCTGCGTTTCTGAATCTACTAATCTTACATATGTTGTGTTATCTGTACTTTACTGATATCTCTGTATTTTTTCGGATGTCGGAATTAAAAACGACAAATAATAAGAAGCCTATTTTGTCAATAAGAGGAGAATAAACGTTTGTAAACATACTTTTCTCGTCAGGTTTCACGAAGAATCATTATATTCGAATTTTCATAAATATATTTCTGATTCCCGAATTTAGGAAAAAACTTCAAAAATAGCACTCAACATCGGATATCGATTTTTAATAGTGCGCAAAACAGGTGTATCAGACTCGATTTACCCAAAATATGTGTTATTTGCTTACTTTATCAAACAACGACCTCACTTGCTGCATTGCAAATTACATGCTTAAAACCCCCTTAAATATCTTACAATGCTATTGATGTAAATGGCTTATAAAAAAAAATGATCTTCATTTTTTAACGGTAAACATTAAATGTATGTTAATTATTTAAAAATATTATCATCAACTTCACGGTCTAATGAATCTGCGTAGCGAAAGATTCAGAATCCCGAAAATGGCACTTAATCTCCACCACGTTGTTTTTGAGCAGAAAAACAGGTATACACTTCAAGTATCATATATGGCTACTATATTAATAAGGACCACAAGCTCAAAGAAAATGTCTATAATAACAGGATTTTACTATTTACAAAAAGGCGATCTAATATATGTTCATTTCGAATTTAGGAGAAATTTCTAAGATGATTTAGCTTCATGGAATAAAAATATTAACCTGAAAATATTCTGGGTATTTGGTTAAATTAAGGCTATTTTTTAGAACACCTCCGCGGTTTTGCTCGCCATGTGGAACGAAAAACAAGATATTCGGCGAACGGATTACTGCATCAACAGCCAATAAAAAAAACTCTGAGAATAATTATTTTTATATTTTATCGATGTCGTGATACCGAAATGATCGTTAAAAGTGGAAAAAGACGATTCTGAGAAAACACCGGCACATTCCTTCGAAGCCAATTTTTAGCACATATGTACAAGTTCCAAAACTTTTAGCCAAACAATTTTTTTTGTAATTGAAAACCTCTCAAGAAGTCAAATACAGTTTTTTCATATTCAACTCAGGCCGCAAACTATTTACTTACCTCTGGGTAGTTTTTCAAAATAATATGTTTAAAACAAAATTTTTCATATTGTACACCTTAAAGGGTCAAATACACTTTTTTGTTTCCACAAAAAATTGTTCAACATTAACAAAAAATAAAATCGAGCAAAATAGTTTTACGAAAATTGCAATAAAATTGGATTCGAGATTGTGGCGTTCTCAGAATTCGGTATTTCAAACCTTTTACCAGTCAATTCTGATAAACTGGACATCAGATGTGAAAAAATACAGGAAATATCTCTCTCAGATGTTTTTATTGTGTTAAATGCTTGATGTCGTTGCAATATCTATTTCTTAAATGGCAGCGACAAAACTAGTGGGGTGTTATAACTATTAACGTTACCTTGTATATAAGTTAACCTAATGATAAAAGTTACAAGCACCGGATTAAATAACATATTTGAAACATGAAATTGTAGATTACAAAAATCAAGTCTTGTTTACCAGTTTTTATTTAAAAATAAAGTCACCCCCATTTTTACCTATCGGACTCATTGTCGAAATCCATCCGCTCTGATTGAAAATTTGAGATCAATAAGTTTTAATGAAAAAGTTTGAAAAAAATCGTCAGCAAAACTGCCGTTAAAATGTAAAACGCTTGAAATTTTTATTTTCGAAAATATTTCCAAAAACATTTCAACCGTACATAACTTATAAGATTTTTTAAGAAGTTGCTGTTATTTTTTTTAAAACAATTTTATACTGAATGTTAAATTTTTCCAGACCACAAATTGAAAATATAATTTTTTTACAATAACTGAAAGCCATTCTGAAGTGGACCATCGAAAATTTGCGAAAATGCTGTAGGGCAGAAAATGTTTTTATACAAATATTAATCAGTATGCCAGGCAACCATTTTTTATTTGCCTATCTTGGTAGAATTTCACGTGGCCACAATTTTTACTTAATGGAATTTCTTTGCCGCTAAAATGCGCTCCTGCCTCAACCAGCAATTTAAAAATTTGGACCGCCAATTTTAAAACCGGTTTTAAAATCCCCCCATAAATTATATTTCTCTTTTCTAAATTTTTTTCGCGCTTGTTAGTTTGTCCTAGATTGTTTTTTTTCGAAAACATGTTTAGTTATGGCGTCAGTAAATTATAATACTTTCACCGTGCGTTCGCTAAAATAATTTTGCTGTTGCTCACTCTTCGTTAACGGAAAAACTTATTAATAAGCAATTCAAACGTATAACATCGAAAATTGCTCGAAATTGTGCCGTTTCACTTTGAGGGAGAAAGTATGGATTAGCGCTTCAGTACGAAATCGTATTATATCAAGGACTATTTCGCCCAAAAACAATTTGAAAACGATCTGGGGAAAATCAAGACGAAAAAGACCGAAATTTAATTTCGGCTTTTACCGACCACTTTCTTAATAGATCCGCTTATTCCCAAAATTGAAAGGCTTTATTCTAATTCTGTTTTTGGGGAGAAAAAAGCCGGGGACCCAGGTTAAAAACTTTAATTTTGGACTAAAGGGGAACTTAAATCCATTTGCCAGGGGGGTGGGGGGGGGGGGCCCCCAAAGGGTTTTCATTTTTTATTTTATTTTTTTTTTTGGGGGGGGACTTTTTTTTTCAAAAAAAAAAAAAAAAAAAAAATTTTATTTTTTTGCCCGGTGGGGTTATTTTTTTAGATNAATTTTTTATTTAATTACGCGTGATAAATCTTCCAAAAAGTCAATCGAAGAAGCGTCGGAACAGGGCGCTCAGGCAGTTCCAAGAGCAGCAAGAGAGTTAGAAGCAGCTCGGCAGGAGGCTTCGTTTTTAAGAAGACACATGGAAAATGTAAAACTGGGGCTAGAAGATGTCGAGGCCAAAACAAATAATTCTATAAAAGGTACGTCAATTTTTTTATATTGTTGTTAACTCGTAGACTCGATTTATGGCGACGCGTCGCCATACACCATTTAATCGCAGTTTACGACGCATTTACGACGTTTTCTCATCCTCATTAAATGTCTTTAAATTCGTTTATTTTTTTTTGTTTTTTCAATTGTATAGCAAATTGGCTGAATATTATTTTAAGCTATTGAAAAATGTATGTTCATAATGAAACTTTGCTAATATGGCTCGATTTATAAGTATATCGAGTCTGGGTACAGATTCATGCCTCAAGTCTACGAGTTAAATAAGGTAGGAACGAAAAAATTAATTTTGCTCGACAAAAAAAATTAATGTTGTTTATTGGAGATAATAACAAAAAAATAATTTTGTGAATAAAATATTTTTAAAAAATCACTTGCAACTATGTCAAAAATTAAAAATCGTTTTTGAATTTGCGTATCGACAAAAAAATTTCAAGCTTATTTTTTGGAAAACGGGACATGATTTTCTTTCGACTAAATTTTCAGGTTCAATTCTAGCACAAAAACTAAAAGTGGTTCGAAAATTAATAAAATCTGAGCTGGTCGATTTTTGCCTTTCCTACCTTATTTTAAAGCGTTAAATAGATGTTCAGACCTGGGTACTGTCAAGTTTGTCTATAGAAACAAAGCGGCCTAAATCTTCGTTTTGTTGAAAAAGTAGTTCGCCTATACGGACAAAACGACGAAATTTTCAAAATTATTTTTATTTTCAAAAACCATAATAATGTAGCATGTGTTAATAATTTACATTTTTCTTCGTTTTAGAGCTACTTTAGAATAACTAAAGGCCGCTTATATTCGAAAACCTTATTTTTCGGGAAAATGGACCCGAGAGCTAAAAAAATTAAGTTAAAAATAATTCTAAGCAAAAGTATAGGGATGTTCCGTAACTGATTCAACTTTTTTTGTCGGTATTTGTACTAGTTAGGGAGCGAAGACTGTATGTATCGAAAATCCTGCCTAGTCGTCCATATTCATCACTACGTCACAAGAATAGAAAGTGACCAATGAAATGACTGGATTTCTCTATTTGTGACGTAGAGATAAAATTCGACGACTAGGCAGAATTTTCGATATGGAAGAAGAAGAGACCTAGGCCTCACAATTAGGGCTTTGAAAATAAGGGCCAAACGCGAACGCGCTTCGAGTTAGTTTATTATAATTAACTTGAAATTTCAGTGCTTTTGGCTATCGACAAAATCAAAGATCGCGTAGAAAACTCAGCCTCAGCTTTGAAAAAAGTTGACAATTGGTCTCAATTAACTCAAGAAGCGGAACAAAGCTTCCAGGAACAAGATATGAATTCCATTTCAGAAAAACTAGCCCAGCTGGACCAGTCTATTCTTATTTTCCAAGGGGCTCCAGATTTTAGTGATAAAGTTAAATTATTAGATCAGCTCAAAAATCGACTAGAAGCCACTTTGAGTTCAAGGGTTATTTCAGGAAAAAGGTTTTAGAGAAAAATTTACAATAAATTTAGATATCGAAAAATAATAATTAAATAATTAAGGCATTTAAATGAAAAAGGTTCGTCCGGTTTTTTATATGATTACAATAGAAATTCCTCATTAGATATTGTAGAAATTAGGCGAAATTCTTGCGATAGCAATAATAGTTTAATTTTCTGAGAGTTCATGTTCTTAATAGTGAAAATTTTATACTTAAACTCTGAATATAAACTTTTCATTATAAGAAAATATGGTTATTTGACTCCCTGAAGGATTTCGCCTATTTTGAACATTATTTAAACATTATTAATAACATGAAAAACGCAATAAAGCGCAATTATTTTGAAAAAAAAATCGACATTTTTTTTTCTTATCTTGAAATTTGGTGGAAAGGTTAAAAAAAAATTTTCTTCGTTTTTTTGCAATTTACCAAAAAATTCCATACTTAATTTGACCACCACCTTAAGGGGGGTTCTATATGTCAATTGTTGTAATTTCTGGATATTTCTCACTACTTTTTTAACGGTCTGTAACTTTTGCTTGAAACGTTCAAACGTAAAATGGAAAATAATTATTTTTCCGTGAACGCTGTTTATAATTATTGTATAGATAGAATTGTTTTTTAATAAATATATAACTCGTAACACATTTTCCGAAAACGATCTTGAAAACCCTCAATTTCTCTCCACCAGCGACTAACTTGCGGAAGTGATATGCAAATTATTGAAAATTTTCAGACAAAAAAAGAAATTAAATGTTGTAACGAAGTTCTCGTCGAAAATTTACAACTTTTCATCTTAATTTTTAATCTATGTTGATCAAAGATGCGGCGAGCAGCGCCTCTCAACTACAGGGTGTAAGGTTTTTACCTTCTTTTTCCAAAGTGGAAAAAAGAAGGGAAAAACCTTACACCCTGTACATGCTAGTATATAGTGTATAACTTGTGTGTTTATTTCGTAAAAAATAATAAGAATTTTTTTTTTAAATTGGGACGAGGTGAAGCCCTTTATTATTTTACACGTTTATGTGTCGTTTAATTCCACAATCCGAAATACAGAAATAACTCAGTAAATACAGATAACCAAATATATGTAGATTCGAACGCAGGACCATCGCATTGCTAGAACTTTTAGTTGTGACGTTAGTTTTGCTTCGTAACTTTCACCTGGCGGGATGATTTGATCGAAAGCGCTACACACCACTTCACCGAAGCAAAACTAACGTCAAAACTAGAAGTTCTATACTTTCGATCGTCCTGCGTTCGAATCTACTAATCTACATATATTTGGTTATATGTATTTACTGAGTTATCTCTGTATTTCGGATTGTCGAATTAAAAACGACAAATAATACGAAGCCTTATTTTTGTCAATAAAGGATATAAACGTTTTAAAACATACTTTTTCTCGTCAGTTTTTCACGAAGAATTCATTTTTCGGCATTTTCATGAATATTTCTGTGATTCCCGAATTTAGGATAAAACTTCAAAAATAGACTTTAACGTCGGGATATCGATTTTTTAATAGTCGCAAAAGATGTATCAGACCCGATTTACCCAAAAATATTGTTTTGTTTGCTTAATTTATCAAACAACGACACTTCATTTGTGCATGCAAATTGACATGTAGAACCCCCCTTAAATATGCTACAATGCAGTTGATGTGAAATGGCTTATAAAAAAAGATGATCTTCATTTTTTAAGGTAAACATTTACATGTATGTTAATTTATTAAAAATATTATCATCAACTTCACGGTCTAATGAAATCTGCGTAGCGAAAGGATTCAGAATCCCGAAAATGAGCACTTAATCTCCACGTTGTGTTTTTGAGCAGAAAAACAGTATACATCAAGTATCATATATGCTACTATATAATAAGGACACAATGCTCAAGAAAATGTCTATAAAACAGATTTACTATCATTAAAAAGGCGGATCTATATTATGTATCATTTCGAATTTAGAGAAATTTCTAAGCTGATTTTAGCTTTCATTGGAATAAAAATATTAACATGAAAATATTCTGGGTATTTGTTATAATTAAGGTTATTTTTTTAGAACACCTCGCCGGTTTTGTCGCTGCCATTTGAGAACGAAACAAGATATTGGCGAACGGATTACTGCATCCAACAGCCAATAAAAAAACTCTGAGAATAATTTTTTTTGATTTTTTATCGGATGTTCGGTTATACCGGAAATTGATCGGTAAAAGTTGAAAAAGACGATTCTGAGAACACCGCACATCCTTCGAAGCCAATTTTTGGCAATTAGTACAAGTTCCAAAACTTTTAGCCAACATTTTTTTTTGTAATTTGAAACCTCTCAAGAAGTCAAATAACAGTTTTTCATATTTCAACTCAAGGGACCTGCAAATATACTTACCTGGGTAGTTTTTCAAAATAATATGTTTAAAAACAAAATTTTTGTCATATTACACCTTTAAAGGGGTCAAATTACACTTTTTAGTTTCCACAAAAAATTGTCAAATTACAAAAAATAATCGGCAAAAAGTTTTACGAAATGCAGAAAAATTGGATTCGAAGGATGTGTGGCGTTCTCAGAATCGTATTTTCAAACTTTTACCAGTCAATTTCCGGTATAACTGGACATCAGGTGAAAAATACAGGAAATATTCGTCTCAGAGTTTTTATTGGCTGTTAAATGCTGAAGTCCGTTTGCGAATATCTAGTTCTTAAATGGCAGCGACAAAACTGGTGGGGTGTTATAATATAACGTTACCTTGTATATAAGTTACCTAATATAAAAGTTATAAGCACCGGAATTAAATAACATATTTTGAAACAAGATGAAATTTTAGATTACAAAATCAAGGTCTGTTTTACCAGTTTTTATTTAAAAATAAAGTCGACCCCATTTTTTACTATCGGATCTCATTTCGAAATCATCCGGCGTTTGGATTGAAATTTGAGATCAAAAGTTTTAATGAAAATGTTTGAAAAAAATGTCAGCAACTGCTTAAAAATGAAAACCGCTTGAAATTTTTGATTTTTCGAAAAAATATTTCCAAAAAAATTTCAACCGTACATAACTTATAAGATTTTTAAGAAGTTGCTGTTATTTTTTTAAACAATTTTGTACTGAATGTAATATTTTTTCCAGAGCCACAAATTGAAAATAATAATTTTTATTAAATAACTAAAGCCATCGAAGATGGACCATCGAAAATTGCGAAAATGCGTAGGCAGAAAATGTTTTTTATACAAAATTAATTCAGGTATGGCCAGCAACCATTTTTTATTTGCCTATCTTGGGTAGAATTTCACGGGCCACAATTTGTACTTAATGGAATTTCTTGCGCACAATGCGCTCCTGCTCAAACCAGCAATTTAAAATTTTGACCGCCATTTTAAACGGTAAAAATCCCCCAAAATTATTTTTCTGTTTTTCAATTTTTTCGCGCTGTAGTTTGGTCCTAGATTTTTTTTCGCATTTTTAGGTGAATGGCGTCATTTAAATTATAATACTTTGCACGGTGCGTTGCCTTAATATTAATTTTGCTGTTCTCACTCTACTGTTAATGAAAAACCTTATTAAAAGCAATTCAAACGTATAACATCGAAATTGCTCGAGATTGCGCCGTTCACTTTGAGAGAATGGATAGATCGGCTCAGTACGAATCGTATTATATCAAGACTATTCGCCAACAATTGAAAACGATCTGGGAAAATCAAGACGAAAAAGACCGAATTAATTCGCTTTACGACACTCTTATAGATCGCTATCAAAATGAAATGAGCTTTATTAATTCTGTTTTTGGAGAAAAAGCCGGACCCAGGTAACTTTATGGACTAGATATCATGCAGGGTGGGCAAGTCATTATTTGTGACTTTCAAAAAGTTATTTTTTGCGTGGGTAATTTTTTTTAGAACATCCCATCAGTTTTGGTCATCTTTTAAGCCATGAAAATATATTTACCAGAGTATTTTTTCAGGCGAAAAAATTTGTCATGTGACACCTCTTTAGAGGTCAAATTACAATTTTTCTTCTATACATTTTTAGGAGTGTCAAATTACAAAAATAAATTAGTCAAAAATGTTCATTTTTAAACGCTAGATTTCATAGAATATTTTCTTCACCGTAAATGTAGCATATTAATTTTGAATTTTTAAACGCCTTTTAATCAACTTTTTAAGCTGATGAAAATTTTAGAAATAAAAAAAAAATTATTATGAAAAATGGCTAAAAATGGAGATATTTTAATTTTTTTGAAAATTGATTGATTTTTATAACTCAAACAATTTTGAATTTTCATAATCTCACCAGTAGATTTCAGAATTCTAAAAGTACCATTCTTAACATTAAGAGTTTAGGATGATTGTCAAGCTCTACACCGAAATTCTCAAATCTTTACCGATCAAAGAAGCGCTCAAGAACCTCGTTACCGAATCTGACCCTGAGGGCACTTTAATAGCTTTAGCCGGGCTTCGATTATCCGGCGAGAACTTTGTGGATACGATTCGGGCAAATGTGGGCGAAATCGGTTTGACTACAAAAGAAATTGAAAATTTTGTCCAGGCTGTTTGGTCACCATATGGCCCGTCTGTGGTTCAATTCAAGGATTTGATTTCCTTAGCCATGACCACAAGAGTTTCCTCATTTAGAATTGATGGAGATTTAATGTCGCTAGGTAAATTTACATGAAATTGACAGGTTTTAAGGGGGTAGTCTCCGCGAAAAAAATGGCTTAAAATTTGATATAATCCTTAACTGGCCGAAAAACGATTGGTGGAAGTCTCGCGGTCATCTGACAACATCTTTTCAGCTAGAGGTCGTTATAGGTGTACATCATGAGTCTTTTCGATTTCTCCTCTTTTTTACCCAAACGGCTAGACATCCAAAATCCTAAGGTAACGTTTTTTTAGAACACCCCAACAGTTTTGTCGCTATCATTTGAGAACGCAACGTATAGGCAATTATGGCTGTCTACCCGTCTGGGTAAAAAAGAGGAGAAATCGAAAAGACTCACGCTGTACATTTGGGTGATTTTCATTAATAAAAGAAACTTACAATTTATACCCGATTTAATTTATTTTTATCAAAGTTCACCCTAAACGGTTATTTTTTTTCGTTCGGCGATTTTTTTTTCAATTTTTATTATACAGTTGAGACCCGATATAGAATATATACTGAAGATCAAATGAAATGCAATCGCCATGATAAAACCACCAAAAGATTTGGATTACTAAATTTTCTGGTGAAAGAATTATAAACCATCGACGATTTTTGTCCTCACTAGGCGAAATGGAGCAAAATTAATTTCAATTATCATCCCGCATATGGTCGACGTTTTGCTCTTCAGCGGCCTTTTCAAGGTCATTTCGAATTCCCTTAAACCTGCCTTTAAACAAAAAAAGTTTTATTGCTATAAAAAATTTTACCTCGAATAAATTTAACTTCGAGACATTATTCCCGATAACTGGAATATACGGACTAAGGAAGTTTTTTTTAATAGGAGATCTATTATATAAGCTTTTTCGGTATAGATTTTGAAAAAAAATTCGAATCTCGTTTTTTTCTTCCGGGAATTCATCAAAATTATAGTTCCAGCAGTAAATGTGTAGATAATCGTGATATAAGAACGAAAAAGCATAGAAATTCAACTTTTCGGCTGATTTTAAGAAAAAAATTACTGGGCCCACCGAGATTCGAACCTACCAAAAATTACTTTCCGGCTTATATCCGGTGAACCGGATGTCAAATCAACTTGATAAAATTTCTATATTGAGTTTTTTTAGTTGACAGTTGAATGCAAAAAACTATTTCTCGATATCAGCTATGGTTTTCTCGTAATAGTCATGAGAAGGGTGGCCTCCTTTAAAAAAACTACCTTAGGTAAACTGACCAAGTTGACTTATAAGTGGACAAAATGGACTCGGTCTGAGCGGACAAAATGGGGTTTTTGACTCTGTCCGCTTAGAGTTTACAGTTATCAAATTTGTGTCGATTTAGCTACGATTGTATTGAATTTTAAGCCAAAAACTTATTTCAAAAATCAATTTTTTTTAAACATACTTCAGCCCAACATATCAATACGACGACTTCTTATTTGCAAGAACTTCACCGAGAATCGCT
>SCLH01001526.1:0-23154 GCA_004367855.1 Oikopleura vanhoeffeni | reverse complement strand
CTATGTCATCGTTTTTTCTGATTTGATTTATATATAATCAATCAAAAATTATTTTTAAATAGGTTTAAAATTTTGATGAAAAAATCACAATTTTTCATAAAAAATGGTTATTTTCCCCTATAAAAGCAGATAAGTACACTTCTGATATTATTTCTGGGTCGATATACTAATCTAGTGACTCTGTGGACAATATTTAATTGCTCGAATTAATTTTTTAATAATTAAAATATTTTCGTGAAATACTTAAAATTGAAAATTTTGAAATATCACTTTTGAAAAAAAATATCTGTTCCTGTATACCAATTAATCTTTGTTTTGAGTGTCAACCATGGACAAAACACTTTCCTAAAAACTGGCTAGTTTCAAATTTTAATTGACGCAATAGGTCGCATTTAATTTTTTTAGAGGTAAATGATTGGAAAAAAATCTCAAAAAATCAACCCTCCGTAAAATTTGAACAAAATTTCCCAAAAAAAAATTAGTCACTTTTGTGAAATCCTTGCAAAATTCTTTATAATGTATTCGAAGGAGACAATTCTACGATGGTTTTTTTGCATATTTTAGATGATTTTATAAAGGTGTTGTGCTCACACGGGTTAAGCGATGAACATACTTTATTTTTTTCAATTTTGTAATTTAGAATTTTTCAAACAACTGTCTGGTTTGTCTATAAGGACAAAATGGCCGAATTTCTCCAAAACTTAATTTATTTTTAAAAACACGTTTGTCTACATACAAATGTGTATTAGGACAAACTTGACAATTTTACAAATAATATTTTTGATCATTACAGAAAGTGCTTTAGTGGGACGCGTCCTAATGATTTTAAAACTACTGTCTTCCGAAAATTACTTCACTTTTCCCTGAAAATACGCCATGGTACGAAACGTATGTATCATACTAAGGCATCTTTTCAGAGTAAAATGAAGTACTTTTGTAGGACAGTACTTTACGCTCCTTAGGACGTGTCCTCCTAGAGATACTTTACTGTAGTATATCAAGCAAAGATTTTGTCTAAGCGGACGTTGAGTTTCCAATTTCTTATGGCTTTTGCTGAACCAGGTGTAGGGTCCAATCAAAAGAGTGAAAGAGAGATAATTGCCTACTATTTTTTTGGTCCGCTCAAAATAATAAAAAAAATGAAAACTCAACCAGTACATCAAATCGGTTACAAAAACTGTTTTTTGAGAAGAAAATGAAACTTCAATCACGTGTTAAAATTTTTAAATTGGATGAACTATTTTCGGGGACATTCGATAATCCCTAAATTTTCATCACCACATGTGTTCAAAACGATTTTTTTTTTTTAATTTTTTATTCCGCCATATTTGTTCAACATGAATCATTTTCATCTGAAATTTCTTTCCAATAATTTTTTTTTCGAAATTTTTAAATTTATTTTTCGAAAATTTAAAATTTATTTTTAGTCTTCTATTAATTCGTTATGTGAATTGGACATTTGGGCTAAAGAAGATCCTGCACTGCCAGCTTGTGGTTACTCGCCTTCAGAAATGATCACACATGTAGGGGACGCT
This sequence comes from Oikopleura vanhoeffeni, assembly GCA_004367855.1. Classification (NCBI taxonomy): domain Eukaryota; kingdom Metazoa; phylum Chordata; class Appendicularia; order Copelata; family Oikopleuridae; genus Oikopleura; species Oikopleura vanhoeffeni. Next base: position 21,619 of record SCLH01001526.1, on the reverse strand, counting down.
CTTTTGACACTTCCACAGCATTTAGATCCAATTCAGTTACGGTTATAAAATAACTATTTTTGAAATTTTAATTTTTTTTTCGGAAATTTTAAGATTCGCTTCATGGTGCCTCTGTGGTCACGTTCTTGATAAAAGTCTTTTTTTGGGGATATTTGCTCCTGTGAAATGCAACTTAAAATTTGGCAAAAAAATTAAAATTATCTTGAAAAAGTAGAAATCGCCATATTTGCCACTCAAATTATTTCAAAATAAAATCCTGATATTGCAGAAAAAAATATTTTTCTGACGGTTTAAATGAAAAATTTCGAAAGTCAAAAATAGCAATTGATGTTTTTGGCTCATTTCACGGTATAATTTTCATGAAACCCATTTTTTTAAACTATTACAAAACCGCAAGTCTTTAAATGTACCAGAAAAATTTTCTACGAGAGATGCTTGATTAATAAACCGATACTGTGGTTTCTCTCTAAGCGGACACACCTCTAAGCGGACAAAACGGGCAAAAACCTACGCATTTTTCCTGAAAATCCGAAATTTCGTACCTCTAAGTTGACAAAACGGGATTTTTGGAAAAAACGCAAATTTGGCTTCAGTTTTCAGCTCTCCAGCGCCCTCTGGGGGTGATTTTGAGCAAAATAGGTCTAAGCGGACAAAACGGGGTAACTCTAAGCGGACAAAACAGGATTTTGAAAAGTGTCCGCTTAGACAGAAACCACAGTACCCATTTTTGACTTTTGTAAGACCTTAAATAAATTTTTAAAGGTCTTCTGAGAAATACCCTTTTTCATCAAGTTCATGACTTTGGTACGGACACCTTAATACGTATAATATATTCTTTATAAGGACAATGATAACCAAAATGGCAAAAACTACGATTTTGATTTGGGCATGATTTTTTATAAGGACAATATGTACGAGAAGCGCCGATATAATACCTTCGTTACCCATTTTGTCGAATTCCATTCAAAAACGCAAAAATAATATAAAGACCTGTTTTTAATATCATATTAATGAAACATTTGTTTTTCAAAAAATTTTGACCGAACGGCTTAAAAATGGTCTTAATTGTAGAAGAATTTTCCCAAAACGTAGACTTATGGTTTCAGCTCTTCACCGTAAATTTTTGGATTTTTTTATATAAGGACAATATGCCAAAACAACAGTATATTTTAGTTAACATAAATTTTAACCCGTAAAAGTCTGATAATGAACATTTGAAACGAGCGGCCGAAGTGACGACTCTCCCATATCTACTTCATGAAGAAAACACTTTCGACGAAGAAGAAGAATTTGAAAGAAAACATGGTGCAAGTGCATGGTTATGTGCAGCTGGAAACGGAGCCTGCACCATTTTCTTAGAGGTACATTCACAGTAGTATGACTTTAAACGGACAGCACTGACGGACAGGGTCAGACCCAAAATTTTTGCCAACGGACTTTAAACGGACAGTCCCGCGGGTGAAATTTTTCGTCGAAATATTCTGAAATTAACCAAAAAATGTTAGAAAATAACATTATTTGCAAAAAAAACGTTTTTATCTATTTTTATAATTTTCATAGTTAAAATGGAGGTTTAAATTTCTGCAAAAGACTTTAAACGGACAGCCCCGAAGGAGAGAATTTTGCCTGGATTTTAAGCGGACAGTGTATTATAAAAACATTAAAAAGCTATCTCTGCCTACAGTTTTTTTTTGTGTCAGGCTTCAGAAAAGCAATATCAACAATAAACTAGAGCCATTTTTCGTAATTTTGTTTTTGACGGAAAAAAATCCGAAAGAAAATTTAACGAAAATTTGACGAAAAAATTGTATGTCAATGGCAAAATTTTGAAAAACTTGCTTCAGTTAACTTTTGGTATTACTCCTCAGGAGTTTCCACGAAAAATTAGGAAAAAAATGATTAAAATTGTAGTAGGAGATATCTTTTTAGTGTTTTTGGGGGATTCTTATTCAAGGTTTTTGTGTGGGCGTAGGTTAGGTTGTTTCAGATTACAATTAGTTTTGAAATGATCGTGAAGACTTGGTATTTACGTTTAGCAATTTTTTCAATAGCACCTCTGCTAGTTTATTAAAAAACCACGTCGAAAAACTTCAAAAACAGCCTTATCAGCGACACCCACCCTCTTAAAAATACAATTTAGCGAATCCTTGATATCACTGAGTTATCTGATTGGGGTCGATTCCAATTAATCTGCGACTTGCAATATCTCGAATCTGTCTCAGACTCGCTGGGAGTTGAGATTTCATCGGACTGGAAAGCTTTGTTACAATTGTTGGAATGTAAAAATAACGATTTGGCAGAAATCGCTTCAAAAGCTCCCAGAAGAATAGCCGATGAAATTTATAGGATGAGACATATTAAAAATTAAATTTTTACGTATTTTCAGAGTTTCCAGATCTTTTTATGTTTTGGGTGAAACAGTTTCGGGTCAAATGACATCGAAAATATTCGACATTTAGGTTTATTTTATTATTTAAAATCGATATACTGTCAAATGCGTCTAAGAGGACAAAACGACAAGAATTTGGCGATTTTCGAAAAGTACGTGCGTCTAAGAAGACAAAACGGGGCGTTAAAATTGTAGTGAGGAAATTTTTTGACAAAACTGCACTGTTAAAAATGTATAAATTGATTTTTTTTGCAAATTCTTATTCTATTTTTAACTTCAAAAACCATATTAGTTTATTTGAATTTTCTTGAAAATATTTAGCTCTCTAGCGCTATTTTTCGATTTTTTCGAGCATTTTTAGTGGAATTTATCTCAAATGGACAAAACGACACGTTTTCAGGTGGACAAAACGACAAAAAAATTTCTCTCCTCTTAGACGCATTTGACAGTATTTTATTATACTTTTTTGAAAATTTTAGATATGCTCCAATAATCTACATTTTTTTTTACATTATTAAAAAAATTAGGTATATTTTTCGAGAAATCTACAATATTTTGGTAAATTTTCAAATTTTGGTTTACATATTGTAAATTTTTCGAAAATCACTGAAAAAATATTTTTTGAAATTTTATCGAAAAAATATTCTTGTTCGACATTTTTTTATATTTTTGATATCATATGAATCACATGACTTCAAACAATGTGATAAAGATTTTTTTTAAATACTGAAACAAAATGAAAATTTATGTCAGAAATTCGAAAATTTTGCGCCAAATCTTATAAAAACACTACATTTATAAAATCCGAACCTTTGAAAAAATCTGTTAGGCTTCAGTTCATATACATATTCATTCTGTGCAATATCCTTTTAATAATATATAGGTGAATTCTAAAAAATAAAATAAATTTTTTTAGAACAAAAAATGACAGATTTTTCTATCGAACAAACGGAAGATTATTTGCTCCTTTCCTTTGATCAGAATTATTACGAAAAGTGTATTATTTGTAAATCAAAAATCCCAATGTCCCTGTTTGATAGCCACCTTGGAAACCACCACTTTTGCAAATTTCGAGACACTGAAAACTCAATTTATACGGAAACAAAAGCTGTCAGGTAGCTTTTTTTTTAGGTCAACCACCCCTATCTAGCTAAAACCGTAGAAGTTATGGGGAAACATTTTTTGCATTAGATAGCTGTCAAAATATTAACCGTTGATATTTTGGTTTACGAGCTTTACGGGGTTATCGGCAATCCGCAGAAAACACCGGAAATTTTCAACGGCAGGATTTTTTTTAATTTTGAAAACATTTCAAGTTATTTGAAAATAATTTCGGAAAATAAATTTTCGAATAAATTTTTTGGTCTTTTTTGAATTGCCTGAAACGTCTCCAGAAAAAGATTCAAATTGCAGCGCTTAATATTTTGTCAGCTACCCAACGCGAAAAAAACGTTTCTTATTAAGATTTACTGAGTCATCGTCAAAAATTGAAAATTTCAAAGGTAAATTTCAAAAAAAATTCGTATTTTTTTTAATTTTATTTTCAGCCAAAAGTCTTAGAATTTTCTAACCTTTCGTTTAACACCCATTTTGGGCATTTCCGGTCATTTGAAAATTTTGGTTTTTGAAAAATCCTGAAAAATTTTCGGAAATTTTCAAAAAAAAATTTTAAAATTCTTTGCAAGAAATCAATAACAATGGATTTCTTAAATTTTGGATGCATACTAATTTCGGTACCTTTATCGAATTTCGCCATTTTAGACACCAGGGGGTTAAAATTTNCAAATTTTTTGCTCCAAATTAACTAAGGAACACATTAGTGGTACTTAAAATTCCCAGTTTTGAACTTTTTCTCAGCTCAATTGTTTATATGACAGTCTACTCCATACCTACGTTTTTTACTTAACTGAGGTGTTGGACCTGAAAAAAAAAGCTACTTTAGATGTCTAAAATGCAAATATATGGTTCATTATCGAGATCGCGATACGAATCTGAAGTTTTTCAAAAAGCACTATGACGAAAACCACTCAATCAATGGGATTGATAAAAATAATAATGAACCCATAAGAGACGTTTTTGATGTCGCCCGGGATATTTCCATTTTACTGGTTGAAAGTGTGCTCAGAAACGGGCATGCAATGGTTAAATCCCTAGAAGGCTCGTTAAACCCCATTTATTCGGAAAAGCCACCCTTGTACGGTAATTATTCCACACAATATGAAACTTCTTCAACAATTTCGAAAAAAGTTGGGAAAATCACGAAAAAAAGTTTAAAGTCGAGAAGAAAGAAGAAAAAAATTCTCTAAGAAATCTCGACAAAAAGTTCAGATTTTTATTCGAAATAATCGTCAATAACCCTTCAAATATTCATGTTCAGAATTTTTGTGTGACTGCTCAGCCGCGATTAATGGACAAATAGAAATAATACCAAGAAATTTCAAAAGACGTCATGAATTTTCGAATGACTTTTAAATGGTCAAAATTGCAATAAATTGTTTACTGTGGTTTGCGTCTATAAGGACACCCTCTATAAGGACAGTATGGCAGAAATATGGCCAAAACCTACGCTTTTTTATTTTGGTCCGTCCCTCAATAAGGAAAATATGGCAAAAAATTCAAAAGGGACTTTTTTCAAAAAATATCAAAAATTCACCTCTTTTTCATAAAAATATGGGTGAAGAGCAAAAAAAAAGGTCCTCACTATTTTCTCAAAAATATTTTTTTATTATTAAGAAATGACCCCCGGAACTTTGGCTTATGTTTTCAGCTCTTCTCCGTTATTTTTAAAATTTTTAGAGCAATTTTAAAAAATAAGGACAATATAGCACCAAAAGCTAAGGACAATATGGCAACATCTCAGCTGTCCTTATAGACGCAAACCACAGTAAAATTTAAGCTCATTACTTATTTTATAAACATTTTTTGTACAGGCTGTAATTAATTTTTGTTTGTTTTAATTTTCGGTGTGAAATCGGGCGGTGGTATTTTTCGCTTACCAAATTTTTTTAGTGGTTAAGTTTTCCTGAAATTGTAAGGAAGGTAACATGTGGGTATTCGTTTTTTCTTTCAAAATACCACATTTAATTCAAACATTATTTTTTTTTGCGAAATTTTGTACCGCTTATCCAACGCACGAGTTTGCGTAACACTAATTTTTGTAGCACAACCAAATTGAAATTACATTTTCAAATTTTTATGCAATTTTAGAATTATAACGGGCTGGGCACTCGATAGCCGGTTTCCAGTTTTTTCCCGTAGGAGCGGTTTTCTAAAAAACAATGATTTTTAGTGAAAAACTGGTGAAATACCGGAAGTCGATATAACGGGCTATATACTGCAAAAACTAGTGTAAACTCATAAATTTGAACCAAAATTTAAGAAATACCGTCTGGCCGATTTCGCTTCATCCCCATTGGGGATCCCCAACAGCGTTTTGAGTAATCTAAAAAAACAGACCAAAGCTGGGATAGTATCTAAACAGCAAAAGTGTGCTTTTTTTCCAATTTTTCGAATAAATTGATTGTTTGAAAAGATCTTTCAAAATTCTCTCCAATTTTATGAAATTGCACTTTTCAAAATTTTGTACAGTAGGTATTAATTAATTTTTCGCGAATTTCCAGTCACTTCAAAAACTAATTTAAAATATTTCATCACATTCGCTCGCCCTTTAATTTTTTCTGCTGCAAATACAAAGCTGAAGCTTAATTAAGACAGTAGAAAACGAATTTTGCGTCTCAAACTTTTTCGAATTTGAATCGATAAAATTTTTATTAAGGAGGTAGTGTACGCTAAATAGATTGGCTAAAAAATATCTTATAAGATATAACCCACTAATATTTTGCAACTCATCATTTTTTTAAGTTAAATTAACAAAAATAATTTCCAGTCAAATCTATTAAGCGTAAAATACGCCTCTTGAAAATGAAAAATTTTTTTTGATATTTTTCATTCATAACGAAGATGATACTTCGGTATAAATAGTTACTCAGCGTCATAACTGTGACGTCATAAAGGAAACTTACCAATCAAATTACACGATTCCTAAAATAAGTTGACAATCATGTGATTTGATTGGTCACTTTTCTGACGTCACAGTTATGACGCTGAGTAACTATCCATACCGAAGTATAATCTTCGATATATTTAATTCTGCGTTTTTCAGCTAATCAATGAACAACGAGCTCTTCTTATGCATTACGTTTTCTCAGCAATCATTTTGACTATACAATTATATTTTACAGTAAAGTAGGTTTAATTTACGCGAAATTCTCAACGACCATATAATAGCTAGATAATAATTTTTCGGTTTCCAAAGATGAGTTTTTTGTTTGTTAACTCGTAGACTGTTTTTCAGCCAACTAGTTGGCTTATTCGGGTTTTCTTTATTATTTAACTTAAAGTCTAGAACATTTTTATTTTAGGCGAGTCTACGAGTTAAATTTGTATCATGGTCACGTGAGAGGAGTGTTCATTTTTGGACAACTATTTTTCTTCGGTCTATTGCTATAAAAATACAAAGGCGCAAAAATTTGGTTTAAAGTTTACATCTTTAGTTTCAATGCAAAAATAAAAAAAATAGAAAAATGAAACATGTCGTTTACATTTAACTTGTCCTGCTAATTCCCGCCTACGCAATTTTCATTTCAAAAAATAGGATTTTGAAAATGACCAAAAGTTTTTTATTACCAAAATTTGTTATATCAATGAGAAAAAGTACCTATTTTAAAACCTATTTCACTGTAACACGTTGCTTCAAAAAAGCAAAAACTAGAAACTTTGAATTTTTGAAAAAAATTGGTCTCGAAATTTTGACAGAACAATAATCTAACCCCCAATCTAACCAAAATGCCTCTTTATAGTGAAGATAGGGTGTCCAAGCCGTTAAAAATTGGAGTTTTGAAATCGACTCATCCGATTGCGTTCTTAGATAGCTCAAAATTATCACACATATTTAAAGAAAAATCGAACAAAAAATTAATGCGAATCTCACCATTTTTCTAATTCTTGATATTATAAAGTTTTTTATCATAACTTTTGAGAAAAATTCCGATTCGAACTATTTTTGTTGTTTCATTTGTTTAAAACTCAATCAGATGAGTCGCTTCTCGAAGTTTAACCGGTTTGGACACCCTATCTTTACAATAGAGAGGCACTTCGGTTGGATTAAAGATATTGTGTTTGGAAAAAAATTATCAAGACATTTTTTCTCAAAAACTGAAAGTTTCTCAATTAGTCATTTTGGCGCAGCGTGTGTAGAATGCCATCGTTCCTATACAAGTATTCTTCTCCTATTCTCAAAATGATAATTTTTAAACTCAAATATCGAATCTCATATATGGTTATATCCCATATGTCCAAAAAATATTCTTTCTGGCACATTTCATCAAAACCTGTTTATTAATATTCTTCAAAATTTATCTGACAGCTAACTTCTCCTGGTCATTTCCGGTCCTGCTGATTAAGGGGCACTGTCTACTGAAAAAGTTTGGCTGAAAATCATTACCGCGGTCAGAACCAACTTTTTTGATGGTAAAATTACTAGAGATACGGTGAAAAATTAAAAATTTTTGTTCATTTCTTTATTCCTTTCCTTGAGAAAGCTACCTGGGTTACCTTAAAAAAAGTAACCCAATCGTTTTGTCTTTACCAGTTTAGGTCGTTTTTTAAGAGTGTATCTGTTCTGAGAGAACCAGACTAGATAGCGATAAAAGGTTTTTTGCATCTGAATCTTAACCGAATTTGTAGTGGTGAAAATTTTTCTTTTTTCCAGTGTAAAATGGATTTTTTCGGTAATTTTGAGCAATTTCGATGTCTGGTCACGTGATAAAAATAGTAAGCCAAAAAAAATTCTACCATATTCTACCATTCGGAATCGAAGAACCTGCCTAGTTTAATTTTTATGTCAATAACAACATAAAAACATAGACGATTGACATAAAAATTACACTAGGCAGGTTCTTCGATATACAGGGGGGGCAATATCGCCAAAAGTTTTTTGGCAAAACAATTTGGCGATATTGGCACATTCGGCGATATTACCAATATCATGTTGGGCACTTTCGGCGATACGGGAACAAAAATAAATTTTTTCGTTCAAAAAATGAAAAGCGGGTAGGCGTTGGAAATGACGTCATATGTCAAACAATTTTTCAATTTTATAAGGAGTTTCACGATAGGTTTGAATGACGTGAATCACCAAAATGCGTAGAATTTCATACTCCATCAAACGCAATCAAATAAAAGTTGATTAGAGTAGATTTGGGAAATTCAATCCTGGAAGTGACGTCATTCATGATGCACACAAAGTAATTTGGGATATTAATCTGGCGATATTGGGCACTTTCGGCGATATGGGAATAGGAATTATTTTAGCTAAAAATCGTGATATTGCGTAAGTTAAATTCGGCGATTTCAGCACATTCGGCGATATTGGGCCCACTGTAATTTTTTCCATGGTTTCACATGCAAAAAAAATTTGTCGCTATCTTGTCTAGTTCTCCCAGTCGAAATCAGAGTTGGATATTCTTAAAAAAAACGACCTTACAATTTTCAGCGTGACTTTTTAGTCGACACTACTCCCTTAACTACTGATTAATCAAAAAGATATATTATTTAAAGTGTAAATTTTTCTGCCAAATTTCTTCAAAATTGCATGGAAAAAATCGCTTCATTTACAGAAGTATCAGTACTGCCTCTTTCTTTATGTTTCAATAAATAAATAAACAAAATAATAATATAAATTTTAATTTCGCATTTGTAGAATCTCCCTGAAAAAAATCGAAAATACATACACTCAACACGTTGCTCGAGCGAAATAAATTATATGAAGGTTATCCACTGTAATTTCCATAGAAAATTTGTATACGAAAATTGGCTCTAGAGCTTAATGTGATTTAGCCATAGCCAAAAAATTGAGTCGATCCGATGTGTATCTTAGGTAATACATTTTTGAAGACATTCTTTTAAGAAGAAACAGCGTCCTTATAGGATATATTTAAATTGTGTCGCTCTCAGCAAACTTCAAAAAAAAATTCTGTGTCCTTAGAAGTTTTAACTTTTAAGTTTGTCCCAATAACTTTTAATGACACAGATTTTTTTTTGAAGTTTGCCGAGAGCGCCACAATTTAAATATATCTTATAAGGACGCTGTTTCTTTTTATAATCACTAATCTTTTAAGACCCTCATGAGGTTCACTTATTCATGAACCAAAATTTTACCGTTTTATTTAAAAAATCGATTTTTTGTCTCTTTTTTTACGTAAGCACCTTTTACCCGAAGCTTGCAAGGTGCGTTAAAATGACGCACTTTTTTTCTGAGAAATAAATAGAATTGTCCTACTAAAGACACTTTACTGTGTCGATTTTTCAAAAACTTTATTTTTTCCAACTGCTTGAAACCTATACAGAAAAATTTCCAGTCAAAAATTGTCTCGCATCTTTTTTAGTTTCCAGTTTGATGCAAAAATCGTTTTGTGAAATATCATACGTCTGTGGTAGCAAGATTAAATTTAACCTGAAACTGAAGGCCGCTGATGTTCGAAACACCTATTTGTTGTTAAAATTGCAAGCCAATGTTGATCAAAAAAGTAGATTTTCAAAAATATCTCAAAATTTTTTTTGAAAATTTCCTCTTTTAAAATAAAATTGACCAAGTTGATGACTACAGTAAGGTGCCTCTACAAGCACAGACCTAAGGACGGACACTTTGGTCAAATAGTTTGCCGCGGTGCTCGTAAAAGGACGGCTCCTATTTTCCAACAGTTTGCCAGGTCCGCTATAAGGACGGACCTTTTTTCCGAAAGTTTGCCGGTGCTCCTATAAAGACGCACGAAGCGAAATCGGATCGTCCTTATAGAGGCACTTTACTGTACCAAATTTGTTTGATAGCTGCGCCTAAGTCGTGCGAACATTTGGCCTGTATTTTTGTCTCTCTAGCGGCTAGTTTTCGATTTTTATTGCATTTTTATTTATTTAAATGGACAAAACGACACGTTTCTAGGTGGATAAACGACAAAAAGTGGCTTGTCCTCTTAGACACATTTAACAGTACCTAATTTTTTCTTATTTGTAGATTTTCAAAAATGGGTCGTGAGTGGACTCTTAAATATGAAGTTGATGCAAAATGTTCGACCACAAAAGCCCGCGCTGGTCGACTCGTCATGACCAGAGGAACAGTTCATACGCCTGTTTTCATGCCAGTAGGAACACAAGGAACTATGAAGGGGGTCACGGTCGAACAAATGGAGGAATTAGGTAAGTTCAAGCAAACAACATTTTTTGTCATGTTTTTCCATAATCGACATGCAAACATGGCCGCAATTATAAGACTACTGTAGTCTTTCGATAACAACCACAGTAACGTGCCTATAAGGACGCACATTTTTCGATTTATTAGTCGGAAAAACAAAACTAATATTCCGTATTTTATGTCCTCGCAAAAAAAAATTTATGTTCAAATCCTAATAGAAGATGCGGCTGATTATGCTGAAAACCTACGAAGGGCCGTTTTTTAGATACCTAAATCTGGCGAGTGAGATAGCTTGAAGTTGGAACATACGATACTTTTGAAATTTTCGGTCAAAATATAAGTTTTTTTACAACGTGCCCAAGCAGAGCCCGATTTTTCGATTTCCGGTTTTTTACCGGGTTTTCACCGACAATTACCGCTTTCTCGATAACTGCTCTGACAATTTTTTATAAAACTTACAAGGGAGAGTACAAAAAAATCAAGGATTTCGAAAAAATTATCAAAATGAATGATCATCCGGGGGTCATATTACACGTTTTTGTAATCTTTTAAGTGGATAATTGAAATTGCCTAAAAACCTGGTCATGGGGCTAGAATATTTAAAGGAATGCAATGAAATTGTCAAAAATGAAATTTAACACCCTAAAAAGGTCATATTACACGTTTTTCTGATTTTTTAAGTAGGTCATCGAAATTGAAATAAATCCAGAAAATAATTTTTTTTTCAAATAGTAAATAATGTAGCGTGTATTAATAATTTTATTTTTTTCTTAATTTTTCAGCTTTTTTTCTCAAACTGTTGGCAGCTGCTGTTCGAAAAACATAGTGTCGGAAAAATAGACCAAAGAGCAAAAAAAAAGTCTCCATTTTTTCGCTGCTAGAGCTGGAAAAAATTGACAGATTTTTACCAACCTTTTCAAAAGTGCGCCTAATATTTCCGAATATTGGCCGTGCATTTGTAGCTCTCTAGCGCCGTTTTCGAGGATTTTTGTATAATTGAGTGAGAATATTCGTCTACAAAGACAAATCGGCGGCTTCTACCAAAAATACAACTGTAAGTACAGTATTGTAATACTTATTCAATTTAGATATCGAAATAATCTTGGCAAATACTTATCATTTGGCTCATCAACCTGGAACTGAAGTTTTAGACAAATTCGGAGGAATTCACGATTTTATGAAATGGAATCATCCGATTTTGACCGATTCCGGAGGATTTCAAATGGTCTCCTTGATTCATTTGACCAAAATGACAGAAGAAGGAGTCGAATTTAGTTACCCTCATGACCAAACCAGAAAGCTAAATATGACACCAGAAGAAAGTATGAGGATACAAAAGTCAATTAATTCAGATATAGTTATGCAGCTAGACGATGTAGTATCAGCAAGGAAGGGTAACTTTTTAGCAAAAACATAATAATTTTAAATTTTCACAAACCATAAATTTTCATTCTAAAGTTTGAATAAAGAAGCTTTTTAGAAGGACATTTTCGGAAATTTTTGAATCATTATTTCAGAATTAAATTCACTTGGCTCGATAAGTTTGTATGTATTGCACACATTTGGCTTGCATTTTTAGCTCTCTAGCGCTATTTTTCGATTTTTTAGAGCATTTTTAGTGAATTTTTTTAAAATAGACAAAACGACACGTTTTCAGGTGGACAAAACGACAAAAAATGTCTGTTCTCTCTAGACGCATACGACAGTAGCTTTTTTATATTTTTTTATCAATAAAATGAATTTTTTGTTTTATTCAAAAACGTAATAAGGTAGCTGTTTTTTCAAAGGACACAAAAAAAATATTTTGACGTAGTCGAAGCTCATACATGGAATCATCAAACGGTTTTTTGCATCGTGTACCTGATTAAAATTCAGGTACGCATTTTTTTGTAAGTTTTTCCCAGGCATTCGGTTCACCAGTAAAATCGGTTCTCAGGGAATATTACATAAATTCTTCTCAAAACTTGCGCCTATTAACAGTTTTTCTCTAGAAATTCTCTGGCAATGTTTATTTTTACATCTGACACCTTCATTGGTGTCAAATAACACTTCGTCAGAATATTTTTTTGTGTCCTTTAAAAAACAGCTACCTCACTTATTTCAAAAAGACTTTTACATTTTTCTTACAATTCACATTTTTCGGTACACCGAATGTTTTTGAAATAAAATTGTTTTGAAAGAAAAATTTCTTCATAAAGGGCTCATTTTTAACAATAAACTTATATAAAAAAATCATCATTAATTGCTTAAAAATAAAATAAAACATATTTATGAAAAATTCAGCTTTATATAGAGAAATTAAGAGAGAGAGCAAAATGGTTAAGTAGATTCCGGCAGAAAAATCAGGAGTTCTAGTTTAAGTTTTATGACGGATTTAGTTTCGACATGTCACTTCACCCTTTAATTATTCATGTAAAAATGATTCTGTAACTGATCATTTTCGAAAAGTTTCTTTTTCTTCGCCTAAAATTTAATTTTAACTTTTAGTTTTAGAATTTTGCCCCACCATTTATTGATAGGCAATTCGTTATGAGGAATATATTTTTCCAGGGTACAATTTTACGTTATCAGGCATGTTTAGAAACAAATTCGTTCAAACCTCTGGATTCATTTGTTAAACATTTTTATCGTTAGAATCTTTTTGTTAAAATGTTTTTGTCGAAACAAGTTGAAATTTATTTTTTCTAAGGGTTTAAAAGCTTTGGCGGCTTCCTCCCAAAAAAGGGTTATCTTTTGTGTCTATTACCTGATTTAAGTTTCACGTGGGCAAAGAATCGAAGAAGCTGCAGAAAGATCGGTTCGTTGGTTGGATCGTTGTCTAAATTCTCCGATCGGAAAAGATCAAAATATTTTCCCGATTATTCAAGGGGGTTTGGACCCAGAACCAAGAATAAAATGTTCAAAAGAAATGACTCAGCGTGAAGCACCCGGATTCGCCATTGGTGGATTAAGTGGAGGAGAAACTAAGGAAGAATTTTGGAGAGTTATTGATAATTCAGCGCCGTTGTTACCTTACGATAAACCCAAATATTGTGTAAGTAAAATTTTTAACGGCGAAGGTTTTTAAATAATATGATGATTTTTAACAAAAAAAATTTTAGGTTACTTTTTTTTTAGGATACCCCACCAGTTTTTCCCCTGCCATTTGAGAACGGAACGAGATAATCACAAACGGATTTTTGCACCCAACAGCCAAGGGATAAATAAATGACCAAAATTTTTGATTACCCAGCGGATGTCCGGTGATACCGGAAATTGACCGGTAAAAATTTGAAACGTCGGTTCTGAGAAAACCCCACGTTCTTCGAAGCCAATTTTTCAACACTTAGTACGAATTTTTCTCAGAATTTTTTTGGTGAGAATTTTTTTGTCATGTGACATCCTTAAAGGGGTCAAATTACAATTTTTCGAATCTCTTAATATGGGGAACCTATGAACCTGAAAATATATTCACCTGTGTACTTTTTTTAAGAAAAAATGTTTGGCAGTTAAATTGGCAGTAAAAAAAGTAACCTTAGTAAAATATTTTGAAACAAAAATGATTTTTTTGAAAAAACTTCTGTTAGTTTAATTTTTTTGTTGAAGTTTTTTTATTAAACGTTTTATTGTTAAACTTTTTATTGTTGAACTTTTTTTGTCAAACTTTTTGTTGAGTAAACTTTTTTTTGTTGGAAAATATTGTCCAATTGTTTACTCAGCAGCGCAGATGTTCGCCGACGGTATCTCTAGCATGAAAAGTACTGTCTTATTTGTCAATACTTACAAAACGGCCGAAATTTGACTAAAACCTACGTCATTTCAAAAACCAGGTTCGTCTACGAATAAAAACATAACGGCCAATTTTTCAATGAATATTTTTCTTTTCAAATACCATAGTTATGTAGGGGAAAATGGAGATAAAATTGCAGATTTTAATTGACCAAGATGACTGCTAACTACAAAACTTTAATGAGAAGTTCACCTAAGTCCTGGGAATATTTGGCTTGTGTTTTTAACTCTATGAATAGGGAGCGCACCGGTAAAACTAACGTGAGAACTACAGTAGTTGATACTAATTCTTTGACCTCACGGGGGTTGTTGACCCAGAAAAAAACGATTCCGGGCACAAAAAAAAGTTTTTGGCTATCTAGTGGTCAGAAAATGATTTTTTAAAACGCCCATTTTGAGCACTAACTTCGATTTTTAGTTATCTATAACGCTATCTATGACGCTATTTTGCCACTTTTAAGTGCGCAAAACGACCAAGACCGGACTTAAGGTAATTTTAAAAACGTCTTCGCATAATTTCAATAAAACAATTTGAAATAGTACACCCTGTAGACCTCAAAATTGGCTAATTAACCAAATTTGAAACTAAAATCAAAATGTCCTTATAGACAAACACGACAGTTTCAAAGTAGAAAAAATTCGTTTTTAACATTATGGGTTTCGATTAGAGGGATTTTTATTAAAGATAATTATTGTTTGCGTTTCTATGCAATTAAGACATAAAAAAATTTGGCCCTGCGTTATTTACGTTTTTTTTCGTAGAACAGCGTTGAGCAAAAAATACGGTAATATATCTGTCTACTGGCCGTAACAAATAAAATGTCGTAAATAAGAAAACTTGGGTTGTAAAAAATTGAGATCATCCAAGCGATCAGTTTTAAAGACGTAGCTTAAAGAGCTTATGATTATAATTACGGACTATTATGATCGAATTTATTTCTGCTGACTGCCAGCCAATCGTCATCATCGACGAAAACTTTTTAATACTAGCAAAGCGTGTCCTTCTATAGATACAACATGGAAGGGAAGGGACAAAACACATGAATGAAGAGCAAAAAAAAGTCTTCATTTTTTTCTGGCTAAAATTGCAATATTTAAGGACAAAAAGGCAAAGATTTTATAAATGACCTGTTTTACGAAACATTCTTTATAGAACAATTATTTTTCAAAAAAAAGTTCTATAAAACACCTGTTTTTGGTCATCATTATTTTCGACCAAAATACAGTTTTAATAATTGATAAATGGCTACCGAATTTTTTGACTTTTATTTCAACTATAGTGCTCAAGCAAAAAACGCCTGACGACAATACGAAAAATCTCACGTGTCCTAAAGACGCATAACGAATTTTTCTATGACTCGGCTCTCACCCGCGATAAAAGAGGGGGAAATTCGCGGACGGATGCTAATTAAACAAAAGTTTTAAGAAAAATAAATATTCAAAAATTTGGATTTTTTTTTTCAAAAATATTTTCTGAGAAAAAAAGATATTTTATGCACCGCGGTATCGTTATCTATATGCTTCATGTGTTAACGTTAATTTCAGATGGGCGTGGGCTATGCCTTGGATCTTATTGTCCTGACATCCCTAGGCGTCGATATGTTCGATTGTGTCTACCCGACAAGAACAGCTAGATTTGGGCACGCTCTTTTAATAAACGGATTAGGGATCGATATTCAAAGTGGGAAATATCAAGCTGACATGTCTCCAGTCGATGAAAGCTGTAATTGTCAATGTTGCCAAAATTATACAAAAGCGGCGCTACACCTCTTATTTAGATCTAATCAATCCGTTGCTGCCTCTATTTTAACTATTCATAATTTGGCACATCAAAAAAGGCTGATGCTCGAAATGCGGCAAGGTCATTGGTCATAAAAATGTTGAAAAATGTACTGTGGTGGGCGTCTATTAGGACAATGTTGACAAAATATGGTCAAAACCTACACTTTTTATTTTGGCGTGTCCGATAAATAACAAGGACAATATACCAATTTCGACGATTTTAAGTTTAAAAGCAAAGAACAAAGTCTTTATATTTTTTCAGTTTATAAATCATCTGTTTTTCGGAAAATTTTGACCAAAGAGCAAAAAAAGCCGTAATCGATATTATCTAGAAATTGTCGGTCGAAGAGAAAAAAGAAGTTTTCAAAATTTGCAATAATAGCTTTATCTCTTTTCGGACAGATTGATAAGGGCAATTTGGGGAAATATTATCTGTCCTTATAAATAGATACAACAGTACCGTTTTTTTTACAAAACACCTGTTTTTTCGGAAAAAAACCCATAAAAGACCTGTTTTACCCGAAAATTTTGACCGAAGAGGAAAAAGAAAACAAGCCTTCCGAAACTTACGTTAATTTTGAAGCATGTTTTCAATAATATGAGAAGATTATAGCAGCAATTGTATAAGGACGCGTGTGTTTCGAAAAAGTCTGCTAAATCGGATCGTCCTTCTAAAATCACTACTGAAAACACAAATATTTTTAAAATTTTTTGGAAATATTTTTTAAATTTTTTGGAAATTTTTTCGGTATTTTTGATCATAAAAAGCAATTTGTTTCGATTCCTTTCCACAATGGGCTGAAAATTATATCGAAAAAAATTACGGTTTTGATAACTCGCTACCTGAATGGGCCTCAAATGCCATGACTGCCGTCGGAATTAACGTTACAAAATATTGTGGAGAAAAAATGATTGGAAAAGTAGAAACGTCTAGTAGACATGACAAGAAATTGGATGTGGCTGTCAAAGCATAATATCTGAAATGTCCAGTAGACATGACAAGAAGTTGGAATTGGAAGGGGCTGTAAAACCATAAAAATAGAATTTATTAATAAACAGAGATAATAAAAAGATTACGCTTTCAGGCTTTATATTTTTCACTTTACGAGCTCTGAGATACGGTTATTTATCGAAATTGACCACAAAAGTGGGCCGCAAAATTATATTTGAATCAGTATGCCTTTATAATCGTAGTGGGGTGAAGATTAAAAATACAGTAATTCATACTGTTTTATTTGTCTAAGCGGACGTTCAGTGTATTTTTGACAAAAACCTACGCCTTTTTTTCCATTCCAAAATTTTCGTGAGTCTAAACGGACGTTTCTTTCATTATTTTTTGCAATTTTCTTTCTTGACTAATTTTTTTTCAAAAACCATAATAATTTAGGGCTTATTTTGAATTTTCTAACCGGACGTCAATTTATATTTTCTTAATTGTATCATACAAAATGTCTAATAGGCCTTTCAGATGCGGAAGAAAATTTATAAAATTCGAGTTTTTATCGTAAAACTCCACGAAATTTGTTTTATCAAAAATTTCATTAAAATATACCGAGTATTAAGGTCGATTTTATGATGTATAAGCTCATTTTATTAATTAGGTCGTTTTTTTAGAGAGGTAGGTTTTTTGCCTTAGGGGTTTTTGCCTTAGGGATTTTTGCCTTAGGGGTTTTTGCCTTAGGGGTTTTTTGCCTTGGGGGTTTTTTGCCTGTAGGGTTTTTGCCTTAGGGGTTTTTGCCTTGGTTCCTTGGAGTTTTTTCGGACGTTTTTTTGATGAGCCCGCTAGTTTTTTTAGGATGCCCTCGATTTCTCATAATGAGACGAGTAGCTCACGTAATTATTGTCCGAAAATGAAATAATATTCTCTAAGAAAGGAGTGGTTTTGTACACCCGAGGATCGTAATCGATATAATTCACCATATTTCCGTACTGTATTTTTTTTCTCAATTTTTTCCAATTTTCGTTCAGATTGTAGATAAATGATTTGATGGATACTTCGGAACCAATTTTATATGATCGGATCGCGATAGAAAATGATTGGAAAGAAGATTTGGAAACGCGACAAGTGGTCGATTTCGATCAGGCGCCGACCACATGGCTACCAGACATATTCGGAAAAATTTCTTCTTTTTTAAGAACATCTGGAATTTCACCAATTTCGCCCTCGCAACTACCGACAGGGTTCAATTTTGTCCTCAAAAAAATCGACGAAATTATCGAAAAACCGATAGTAGTAACAAAGGGTCTGTTTTTTAGAAGGCTCTCTTCAAAAAAAAATAGTTCTGTCCTGGTACACACGATGTTTATGAAACGTTGGGCAATAATATATCTTTTCAAGCCACGTCTCACTGCAAAGCCGTTTTTTCGATTTCCAATTTTTTTGCCAATTATTTTTCATGTTTGTTTCCGGCGAAAAACCGATAATTTTTTCGCAAATGCCCGATAAAAAGGCAAACCGAAAAAACCGGCTCTGCAGTGCAATACGCATTGGAAATATCAATTATGGCCAAAAATATCAAAAAGATCGTATGTGTCGATTTCGCTTGACTTAAAACCTCGTTTGAAGTCACTGGTTATAATCGAAAAAACGGGCATTCCAAAAAATTTCAAATGATCCTTCGTACCAGAATCTTACCAAATTAAAAAAAATAAATATCTCTTTATTTCTTGTGAACCCGTTCATCCTCATTTACCGTCATTTCAGGCAAAACTCAAGAAATTCGATCGCTGATTCTCGATCACGTGTTTATACTGTATGTACTTTTTTTACTTGCTCAAGCTATAGCCAAGGCGTTCAAAATAAAATCCACCTAGTTACCATTTTTAATTGGCCATAATTAGCTTAAGCACAATTTTCACTTCGCAAGTAAAAAAAGTACATACTGTAATATGCCATAAAAATTCATGCTTTCAATATGAAATAAATTTCATTAAAAAAATATCACATAGGTTGATTTTTGTATTTTTTTTTGTCAAAATTGGGGTTTTGGAAATTTTTAATACGAAAAATACGATGACAAAAAAAAGCCAAACTATTCATGTTTTTCTTACTTCTGTTTCTTAATAATTTTTAATTTGCGTAAGATAGCGAACACGTTCAAATTGTCATTTTTAACATAAAAATCACACTAAATTCTCCAATTTTTTTTGTTTAATAGGCTAGAATTACACCTTGCGCAACGCTTCACATAGAACATTTTTTTCGCTTCTTACAATGACCACGTGACCGGAAATCAGCGACATAGACTGAATAAGTTGGGGACGAATTTGGTGGGGTTTCAAAAAAACTTTTGTAGATATTCCAAAAAGCTCTCTAGCGCTATTATTCGATTTTTTAGAGCATTTTCTCAAATGGACAAAACGACACGTTTTCAGGTGGACAAAAAGACAAAAAATTTTCTGTCCTCTTAGACGAATACCACAGTAGTTATTTTCAAAATTATTACAGTCTCGATAATTTGATTAAACGTGAACCCTTAATTCTGGTTGCACTCGCAAAATTTATCTCTGCCTGTCATCCATGGCAAATCTCCCTTTCTCCCTGTGGAAATTATTTGGCAATTCTTCAAAGATCCCACTTAGAGTTAAGATGTTCTGACGATGATTTCGAATCCTCAAAAACATCTCAAATCCCAAAAGACAAAAATCCAAATTGGCGAAAAATAAGCTGGGCAAGAAAAAATTGGAATAATCAAGGAGCTATTGCAATTACTCATTCAAATGGAAAAGGTTTTTTACAAAATTTTTTTTGAGAATTTTGTTTGTCATGTTTTTCTACAAGCACAAAACGACGGAAATTTGCCATAATTTTTGTTGTTTAGACATTTTTGGGTTCTATAGATAAACTTTAAAAAGAAAAAAAAAGTTTTCTAAGATTTTATCAATTTTCAAATACCATAATAATTTCATTTCTTTGTAATTTTTGATTTTATATTTTTTTAATTGCTGAATTATCCTTGAAACATTCAATCATCTAGAACTAGTTTTGTAGTCCGTAAACTGAGTCAATTTAGTTTCCAAAAAAATTTATTTTCTAGAATAATTTCAAAAAATTAAAAAAAAAGGGTGGAAAACGAAAAATTGAAATCTGGTATTTGAAAATTAATCTCAAGAAACTTGGCCGTTTATGGAAAACGGCCAAGTATTCTAAGATAATATTAACTTTCAAACACCATAAACATTTTTTGTTTTTTCACCACTCCTTAAATTTATTCTTGAAAATCTATTTGTTTCGAAAAAACAATTGATCCAGTGACTGACTACCAAACGTTTTTTTGCGATTTTGCCTACGTCCTTCGGAAATTTGGCTTGCATTTTCAGCTCTTTAGCGCTATTTTTCGATTTTTAAAGCATTTTTGCCTTTTCTACATGTATATCTTATATAGACAAAACGAAAAATGAGCCTGTCCTTATAGACATGTGTCAAAACGCAGTTCAAAATGAGTTTTTTTTTGTACTTTTTCAATAAATTAAAATTTTAGTTTTCCTTTTCTCATACGATTTGGTTATCACTGCTCGTTTAGACCGTCCAATAACAATAAACACAAACTTTTCGAATCAATTTTCCCTGTCTGTCGCCGGATTATTTTTTCCTGAAGAAATTAGCAAAAATGGACGATTTGTAATTATTATTTACAGAAATGGAGATTATTCAGTTTATAAAGTTGATCAAAATAATAGGCCCACTTTGTTATGTTGTTTGGTGCTTGATACTCCAAATGGAATAGAAAATTGTCTTTGGTCTCATCAACATAAATTATTGGTAAGATTCTCATAAGAGGGCTGTATCCAATATGATTCTCCGGTCAAAAAATTTTTCTTATTCTTTTTGAACCAAAAATTTGGGTAAATAGGCTTTATATCATAAAAGCTTATTCTTCTGTTTGAAATTTGCAAATGCATTTTTTTAAATACCGCAATTGCCTGTTAAATTATATTGAATTAAATTATACAGGTTGAATTTTATTTTTTGTCGGTGTTTCACGCATCACTTGTTATTACACTATAAATTGAGTGATGCGTGAAACACCGACAAAAAAAATTCATCCTGATATAGAAATTTTTTGGAATTTTAAAGGGGGTGGTTGATGTAATTTTGAGAAAAAAATTTAATTAGAAAATTTACCGTCATCTAACCGGACGTTTTTTTGTAATTTGTTTACGCTGGACCATGAGGCTGCCCGCGGTCTGAATTGGTTCATTTTGAAGGTCGCCGATGGGCCTACGGTCCCCTAAAAGGCATTCGAGAAAAATTAACGATATTAGTAATAGGTGGACATGTGGTTGAGACTCTCAACTTGCGAGTGTTCTTCAGAAGACCTTCTTCTGATAAAGCCTATCAGGGCTTTAGATTTTTTTCAAACTCGTACAGGCAATTCAAAAATTTCTACAAAATAAATAAATGAAAATCACAAAAAATTGAAGTTTTTAAT